>JBBPBX010102988.1:0-11957 GCA_038048925.1 Garcialebias charrua | reverse complement strand
TTGATGAAGTGGTTGGAGCTGTATGATGGTGTGCAGTCGTGTGTTAGCAGGGTGAATAGAAGGGGGCTCAGCACACATCCTTGTGGGGCCCCTGTGTTCAATGTGATGGTGCTAGATGTGTTACTCCCGACTCGTACTGTCTGTGGTCTCCCGGTCAGGAAGTCTAGCAGCCAGTTACACATTGAGGTGTTCAGCCCCAGACTGTCCAGTTTAAGGATGAGCTGTTGGGGGATGATGGTGTTAAATGCCGAGCTGAAGTCGATGAACAACATTCTAACATAGGAGTCCTTCGTGTCCAGATGTGTGAGAGCTGTGTGAAGGGCAGAGGAGATGGCATCGTCGGTTGAGCGATTAGGTCGGTATGCAAATTGGAAGGGATCCAGGGAGTCAGGGAGGACAGATGTGATGCTTTTCATGACTAGCCGTTCAAAGCACTTCATCAGGATGGGGGTGAGTGCTACTGGGCGATAGTCATTGAGGCATGCGGGCGTTGCCTTCTTTGGGACAGGGATGATGGTGGTGGCTTTGAAACAGGTGGGGACGATGGCCTGGCTCAGTGAGATGTTAAAGATGTCCGTGAAGACCGCTGCGAGTTCCCCTGCACAGTCCTTCAGCACACGACCAGGTATGTTGTCAGGACCAGAGGCCTTCCGGGCGTTAATCTTGATGAATGATCGCCTTACGCTGTCTGAGGACAGCGTCAGCACCTGGCCATCAGGAGAGGGGGGGAGTTTATGTGCTGGTGTGCTGTTACTTGCCTCGAACCGAGCAAAGAACTCATTCAGTTCATTCAGCGCAGAGGCTGAGCTGTCACAGGTCTGGGGGGGTGGTTTGTAGTTTGTGATGGTCTGTATTCCCTGCCACAGACTGCGTGTATCCCTGCTGTCCTTGAAACGGTGAGCTATTTTCCCAGAATACTGCCTCTTTGCCTTTCTGATGCCCCGGTCCAGGTTGTTTCTGGCTGCCCTCAGGCCCACCTGATCTCCCGCTTTGAAGGCAGCATTCCTGGCTTTCATGAGTCTGTGAACCTCAGCTGTCAGCCATGGCTTCTGGTTAGCCCGAACAGTGATGGTTTTAAGGTTGGTTACATCATCAATGCACTTGGTGATGTATGAACATACAGTGTCTGAGTACTCCTGGTACTATGGTACTATGGTAATATGGTGGTTACCCTCATGTTTCCTTCATCTGGTGGCCCGTACGGGGAAAACCATTGAAGTAAACTCATGTTTCCTTCATCTGGTGGCCCGTACGGGGAAAACCATTGAAGTAAACCACTGTTTCCTTCACATATACTGTGTACATTAACTTATATGCTGCTGTGCCACTCTTTGCAAATGTCAATGCTAGAACCTTCAGTTTATTTTATAGATATACTTTTTATACTACTATGCAAAAACTCAGGACAGTATTACACTTTTATTATTTCATTTTATGCTTATGTTCATTGGGTGTTTGGTGTTTTAGGGGTGTTTGGTGTTTCAGTGTTGGTGTAAATTTTCATACTTTTATACTATTATGAAAAAACTCAGGACAGTGTTACACTTTTACTATTTTATGCTTATGTTTATTAAATGTTTTAGTGTTTAGATGGTTACTGTTGCACCGAGGGACTGAGAGAAACGCAATTTCGGTCCTGTGTATGTCCTGTACATATTGCAGTTCTGACAATAAAGTTGACTTTGACTTTGACTTTGACATCTCCTCCTACATGGCTCAGCGTGAGTGCAGCTACAGCTTGCGCTCTCAGGACATGATTACCTGCAGTGTTCCCTCAGTGCGGACTGAACTTGGCAAAAGGGCCTTCTCCTACTCTGCTCCTGCTTCTTGGAATATCTTACAAAAATATCTGAAGCTCTTGACCTTGACCTCTCTAAGTGGCTTAAAACATATAAGTTCCTGGCAAGTACCAATGCAGACATGTTTATGGCTGTGTGTGTTGGAGATTTTAGTTTTTTACATTCACCTTATGATCTAGCTATTTTTGTTACTTTATCTCATCTTATTTTAATTTGTAAAAAAAAAAAAAATCTGTATGCCTCTTTTATGATCGTCTATTGTTGTCATTTTTGTCCATTGATGTCATCATTCTTTGCTGAAATCAGGTCTCTCTTGTAAATGAGTCCTTGAGGCTCAATAGGGTGGGAGTGGTGGTGCAGAGGTTAGAGATTGTGCATGGGATCGGAGGATCGCCGGTTCAAGCCCCGGTAATGACAACATCAAAAATGTGGGTGGAAAAGGTGAATCACCCACACCTGCCTCCACCCTCATTTGCCCACTCTGGGCCCCTGAGCAAGGCCCTTAACCCACACCATCTGTTCCCTAAACAGGTCTCTCTTGAAAATGAGTTCTTGTGGATGAGACTACCATTATAAATAAAACCTGTCTAAATAAAGGTTGAATCATTATAACTGACAACTAATGAAAACCACTAATTTCTGTAGCCTATATCAAAAAATTGGAATACTTAAGGCCTCTTAAAAAAAGAATTTTTAGAAGTGTTGGCCAACTTTAAAGTATGAGCATGTACAGCTCTCAATACTTAGAGCTCCTTTTGCCTGGATTACTGCATCAATGCGGCGTGGCATGGATTCGATCAGTCTGTGTCACTGCTCAGGTGTTATGAGAGCCCAGGTTGCTCTGATAGTGGCCTTCAGCTCTTCTGACTTGTTGGGTCTGGTGTATCACATCTTCCTCTTCACAGTATCCCATATATTTTCTATGGGGTTAAGGTCAGGCCAGTTTGCTGGCCAATTAAGAACAAGGTACTGGTAGCCAACAAAGTCCATGCTCAATAATCCATGTACAGTATAGAATCCAACAACTCCAATTTGTTCCACTTTGGAGTAAGCTGTTGGGGGAAGAATCAGTTTTGTGTTGTGTGTGCTGGTGAAGATTCTCAGTCGTCCAGGACATGATAAATCAAAAAGGCGTTCAATTCAAGATCAACTGGACTTTATTTGTAACAGAAGACGTTTCGCTTCTCATCCGAAAAGCTTTATCAATTCAATGAACCAGACTGTGTGTGCGTGTGGATTTATAACAGGAGTCACGCACCATCATATGTAAATTGCAAGCTGAGGTAACACATACATGTAAATTGACAGATCACACCTTAACAGTAGGGAGTTCCCTTGAAGTCTCTGACAGCAGACACAACAACTGTATGTAAATTGACTGTGAGGTGTTTTTTGTCAATTTACATACAGTTGTTGTGTCTGCTGTCAGAGACTTCAAGGGAACTCCCTACTGTTAAGGTGTGATCTGTCAATTTACATGTATGTGTTACCTCAGCTTGCAATTTACATATGATGGTGCGTGACTCCTGTTATAAATCCACACGCACACACAGTCTGGTTCATTGAATTGATAAAGCTTTTCGGATGAGAAGCGAAACGTCTTCTGTTACAAATAAAGTCCAGTTGATCTTGAATTGAACGCCTTTTTGAATTGTGTTGTGTGTTTCCTTGACCATTTTTCCATTTCATCACAAAAAAAAAAAGAAACTGTCCAGATGACCTGACTGAAAATTGTTGGCCAAGTACTGGTAGTTTTGGCACTGTGTGCAGTTGACAAGTCCTGTTGGAAAATAAAATTTGCATCTCCATAAAGTTGGTCAGCAGAAGGAAGCATGAAGTCCTGTTGGAAAATTAAATCTGCATCTCAATAAAGTTGGTTAACAGCAGGAAGCATGAAGTCTCTAAAACTTCCTGGTAGACGGCTGCTTGACCTTGGACCTCAGAAAACACAGTGGACCAACACCAGCAGATGACATGGCACCCCAAACCATCACTGACTGTGGAAACTTGACACTGAAACTCAAGCAACATGGATTCTGTGCCTCTCCTCTCTTCCTCCAGACTCTGGGACCTTGATTTCTAAAGGAAATGCAACATTTACTTTCATCAGAGAACATAACTTCGGACCACTCAGCAGCAGTCCCAGGTGAGACACTTCTGATGCTGTCTTTTGTTCAAGAGTGGTTTGACACAAGGAATGTGACAGCTGAAACCCTTGTATGTTTATGTATGTAACACCCCCCCACCACACACACACACACACACGCGCACACACACACACACACACACACACACACACACACATAACCTGACTGTGAGAGAATTCTGCTCTTAAAATGATCTTGGTATTATTCAAACTTTCAATGCTAGACATGCCCCTGGAGCTCCGTCTGGCAGAAGGAGCTCTGTGGCCGTGTTCTGCTGCTTAGGTGAAACCCAGAGGGGGGTGGGGGGAAAGAAGGGGGGAGAGCGGTGGGGACGCCACTGCAGTCTTGGAGTGTTGCCAAAATCAAGGTGTGAGCAACGCATGGGATGCTAACGCTAGCATAAACACGTGGTCGCTGCAGCTGTCTGAGGCCCTATTTACACAGACACAGTGGGGGGAAACTTAGGTATTTTTCGTATGTTAATTAGAGGAAAAGATCCACGTTGACACGGACGAATTCTGTGTTTACATGCATTCGGAGGAATCACCTCAGCTCCCCTGAATCAGCTGTAGTTACCATGCTGGGTCATTAGTTGGCGCTATGAATTTTGTACCTTCACCTAATGCGCGTGCATGCTGCCTCAACAAGTTAAAGGTGGATTTTGGATAAGAGTCGACAGATTTGACACCAAGTGGGACCGCTTCATCTAACAACTCTTACACCAGTCACTGAGTGGACCAGAACCAAGTCGACAATGTCGAACTTTATTCCGTAATAATCATTAGCTGATTTACAGTAGGTAAATCAACGTTCTTAATGTTTGCTTAATGTTTACTTCGATCACACAACAACTAACTGAATTATTATTTTTTTATTCTTGCAAGGTTGAGAAGCTATCGACGGACCGGTTCTGGACGAGGCTCAGCCCAGGAGGACGTTGAAGAGAGATGTCATGTTGGATAATTATATATTTATAATTCCCCTCAGTTCTTTCATTAAATCCATTCAATGTTTTAAGCTGCATTAATCAAAGGAGTGACCGCCTGAACGAGCCAGATGAACAACATGGGACCAAGATGAAAATAGAGCAGAGTCCAGTTTATTAATGCAGTTACAGTTCAGTTAACATGTTTTTAATAGTGTTCAGTTTAATTATCAGTGTTTGTGACATACAGTTTGTGGTGTTGAATAAATAAATACAAAATAAACCTGGTGTTTTCATTTTCAACTTTAATAACAAGCACCATGTTACGCATCATTTAAATCATGTAACTTGAGCCCAGACAGCTTCATTTAGCTCAGATAACTTTATATATCTCACACTAACATTAAAGGTTCAGTATGTAGTTTTGTAGTGCAGTCTGTAACTTTTCTAACAATATTTTTTTAACATATTTCTTCACTCTGTCACTATCTCCTGACAGACTGATGTTAGACAAAGTAATCTCTGAAAAAAACTATAGTCCCCTTGCTTCTCTATCAGCATTTATAAAAACACAGAGTGACCCGTCCTTAACCAGCCAATAAAAACAGAGTTTTAACCAGCCAATAAAAACAGAGCTTCTCACTTCTCACGCTCCTAACCCACGCCCCCCCCCCGTCAGCCCGCAGCGGCCGCGGCACGTTCTCATTCAAAGAATTGCAAAGCGATGCAAAACTGTTTTGTATGTGACACAAATGTATTAAATTCCCCTTCTTCATCCCTTTTCTGGACTTTTTTTTTGTTGCCAAAAGTCAAATAATCGCTTCCTCCTCGCTCCGCTCCCTCCGCTGACTGGAATGAATGAGGAAATGAAATTGTCACGAGCGAATTAAACTAGGGTTCAACGTGGCTGCCCGAGGCTCTGCAGATTTCCTGGTCTTCTGGTGTGCTGGACCAGCGCTCCATGGTTTTATTTTATTTTTTTAGAACGTTTTATTAACATATAAACACAGAATATGCAGCGGCTCCGAGAGGACATGCAGCGGAGGCGGAGCTGATCTCAAGTTCAGCAGACCACGGGGGAACAGAGCCATATATGGCTCTGAGGGGGAGGGAGCAGAATGCTTTTCCCTGTTGAAAATATTTCTAAGTGCTACGCTCTACAGAAAATTACATATAGCTCCTTTAATACTGTTTATTATTATTAAACTGTTATTATTTAGCACATTTAGTATGTTATAGTGCAGCGTAATGCGTGGAATATCCGCCTGGCTCGTTCTATAAACAGTGATATATTAGAACTGGATCCAGCTGTGTCTCTTCCAACGCAGATGTTGGTCACAGCAGCTACATTCAGGTGTAGATTAATTAAATATGAGACTCAAAATATATTCAATCAGTCGTAGTTCAGAAAGTGGTGTGTGTCCGCCGCCATTGTTGATGGAAATATGCCATCTGTCCGTGCATGCGCGCATGTGGTTTAACACAAAGCTTCAGCGGGAGATGTTTATGTTATGTTATGTCAATAGGGGTCAACGAAAAACCTCCACTCTGGAAGGTAGGTTCAGAAACCTCCGGATTCAAAGAGTGGGGTCAGTGTTGTCATGCAAATGATCACCAAAACTGCAGAGAGAAAGCTACGGTTTCACTCAAAATACACGGTTGGGGAAAAGGGTGGACAAACATCGTTTGACATGTCGAGCCACTCTGACCCCCGAAAAAATACCTGACAAGCTTAGCTCTAGAGGAGAAACAGGTGTTCTCATCTTAGCGGTTGGGAGGCTGCACCAAACATTTCGCCGACACATTAGAAGTGAGGTCAGGCTGAGTCTCAGCGACCAGGGCAAGAGAGCTAAATGTCCTGCCGACTCTAGGTTGGAGCTAATGGCTCTGGCATAGCTAGGTCTAGCATTAGCCACTCCTGAATGTCTGCCAAAACACGTATGAGCATACCAAAACGCTGGGAGGGTAGAAAACAACCTGTCGGCGGCAGCCATGTCTCCAACCCTTTAACCGAGAGAGCGGAGAGTGAGGCCACTCGCTAAAACTTAGTTGGACACAGAAACATCCAAGATCTGCCTAGCTCTGAAAGAAAAAAGAGATCCTACCTGCGTGTTCTGCTTCTGAGGCAGATGTGCCAGTTGAACCGTTCCGAGCTGCAGAAATATCCCATCCGCTAACATATTTTTCTTAGTTTTCCATGTGTTTCTTGTTTCGCAGGCTGACGAAAATGGGGAGCAGGTCTACGTACCGGAATGCTATTTATGCGGTCTAGAGGTGGGGTCCACACAGTGGATGGGCTTGGATTAGAGTTTTTTCAGTGTTGCATCTTGCGGGTGGGGTGAGGCGAGGAAGCGGACTTGCGCTCATCTATCAGGGCTGCTTTTCCTGCAGGCTCATGAAGCCAGATCCTTTCAGCTCTTTTGAACTACAAATGACTAAGGTTGGGAACATTGATTCATTTTATTGTGTTTTAATTTACAGACCTCCTGGTCCTGCCCGTGCATTTTTAGATGATTTTTCTGAATTTTTATCTTCTGTTATTAAGCTTGAGAAAATTTTAATTCTTGGAGATTTTAATTTGCATATTGATGACTCATCCTGTAATGCAGCATCAGAGTTACTGTCACTCACAGAGGCGTTTCATCTTAAACAGCATGTTTCTGGGCTCACGCATAAGAAAGGTCATACTTTAGACCTCGTCTTCTCCTTTGGTCTCATCATTGATCAGCTGAGTGTGGTGGACGTTCCTATCACTGATCACTGCTGTGTGTATTTTAATTTATCTTTAAACCTCAACAGTTGTTCTCATAAAGTGATTTACCAAAGGCGAATTATCAATCAAAAAGCTGTTGAGAAATTCTCAGAATCATTTGAGCCCAGTTGTTTTAATTGCAGTGATGCTGATTCCTTTGTGGAGTCTTTTAATAACCACTGCCTGTCTGTCTTAGATGAGGTTGCTCCTGTAAAGCACAAAATATCCTCTTGTAAAAACGCTTATCCTTGGAGAAATGAAGAAATTATGTTGTTCAGAAGATCATGTCGTAAGGTAGAGCGTTTGTGGAAATCTACTAAACTTGAAGTCCACAGACTGCACTTAAAGGAGCTGATGTCAGCCCTAAATGAAATGATTAAACAGGCCAGGTCAGCATATTTTTCTAATCTTGTAAGTATAAATAAGAAAAATTCAAAAGTCTTGTTTGATACCATTAATAATATGGTTTCACCTCCACTCCCTCCTGTGCCTGTATTCTCATTAGATGATTGTAACAAATTTTTAAACTATTTTGTAGAAAAGGTTGACAACATCAGGGCAAATGTTAAATCAACTCTTGGTGTAACCCTCAGTTCAGTCCCTTCAGTGAACTCCTGGTCTTCATTTACACACATCACTTTAGAGGACGTGAAAGTTGTTCTAAAAGAGATCAAACCTTCCTCCTGTGTGCTAGATGCTGTCCCCGCATCACTGTTTGTAAAGGTGTCTGATATCATCAGCCCCCATGTGGCAAAATTAATCAACATGTCTCTTTCTACAGGGTCAGTTCCATGTCTTTTGAAACAAACGGTTTTAAATCCGATTTTGAAAAAGCCCAATTTGTCCCCACTGAGCTCTGCAACTACAGGCCAATATCAAAATTGCCTTTTCTTGCCAAAATTTTGGAGAAGATAATTACTACACAGTTGAATACTTTCTGGCCAAGTAATAACATTCTGTACAAGTTTCAGTATGTGAATAGCTCTGTGAATAGCAAACAACCATCAGGGTGCTAACGATCCATTGTTAGGCTGATGGTCCTCCTTGATCATGTGAGCAGCTGGTTTCAGGCTGTCATCAGCCAACTGGTTGTGTAACACTGTGGGAGGATGCTATTTATAAGACTGAGCTGAACCCAGCACCTCAGACTGAGGAAGTCTTTCGGACGAAAGACGAAACGTTTCTACAATTTTTTGCTTTGTTTTGTTTTTTTTGTTTTTTTGAATGTCCAGAGGACCAGACTTAGCTTTTTTAGAAGTTTCAGTATGGTTTTCGCAAAATGCCCTCCACTGAAACTGCCTTATTAAAAGTATCCAATAACATTTTGATGGCTGCAGACTCTGGTCAGAGCAGTGTATTGATTTTATTGGATGCTGTTCAGTCGAAGAGTGTGCCGTATCTGGTTGTAAATACTTCAAGATAATGCACCTCTCCATTTTCCCTTCAATTTCCTTCCTCCATTTTCTTCTCTCCTAAACCCAACTATAAACTTTATCTCTTTGCCAGAACGTTAAGCTAAAGAACCTTCAGATATAAGTAATATGTCATCTTATTTACTTGTTTCTGTTGTCCCTGATTTTAAATCTGCTGATGAGTAAATTATAGGAATTCGATCAATCAATGTACACATGTTATGATGTTAAATTTATGATTTGTTAGTAAAAGATTAATCTCCTGGTGAGTCAAATATAAATTAACGTTTCATGCCTTTTACATCTCATCATCTGATCACATATTTATCGTTTAATCCATGAAAAAGAAGAGAACTTGTGATATAATAGATGCTAAGGTTGACAGGTAAACACCTGCTCATTCTTACATTTTAGTGTACAGTACGGCTCAGTAAATATGACCGTAGATATACTAATCACATCTTACATAGTTATGTGCGGTTGATATGTTAATGGCGCCCCTGAAGCCAAAACCTCAGTCCGAGGAGTGGCCCAATGAGTTTGACCCTCAACTCATTAACTTTGGTGGGTCACCCATCCCAGAGCCTTGGAAAGCTAGGCTGTGAAAAAAAAATACAGATAGAGCCAGTGTGTTGTCCTTGCATGAATGGGATGTGGGACTCGCTAAAGGGGTGGAGCATCATATTAGGTTGTCTGACGCTCACCCTTTAGAGAACGGTCACGTAGACTGGCGCCTGCTGACATTGAGGATGTTCGAAAACATCTGCAGGACCTTCTGAGAGAGGGTATTATAAAGGAGTCACGCAGTCCATATGCGTCTCCAATAGTTGTGGCCCGAAAGAAAAACGGCAATGTCAGAATGTGCATTGACTATAGAACCTTGAATAGTCGTACCGTGCCCGATCAGTACACTACCCCTCGCATCGATGATGCGCTCGATTCCTTGACAGGGAGTCGGTGGTTTTCGGTACTTGACCTAAGGTCGGGTTATTACCAAGTCGCCATGGCAGAGGCAGATAAAGAAAAAACAGCTTTGATCTTCCCCCTAGGGTTCTATCAGTTGGAAATAGGCATGTAACGGTACAAGTGGGTGTACCGAACCGTTTCGGTACACCACGTTTGGTTCGGTCCACCTACGTACCATTTCGTTTTTTTTTTCACTCATTAAACGTTATTAACAGGGGAATATATGCGTAGCGGAAAAAAGTTTCCTGGGCGTGTTTCAGCACGGAGCTATTATCGCGTAGCACGCGCAGCTTTTAGCCATTAGCATCTCGTGCGGTCTCCTGTTTGTAAAAGCTTTCTTGTTAAAAGACGAGCGCACATTCAAAGCTGTGTGGACTTTGTTTCACAAGACTGGATCTGAGCAGCAACATGTCTGACGTGAACGCGCTTGAAACTATGTCATCCGAACGTGAACGAAGAAACAGCAACTGCATTAAAACTACATCATCAAGTAATCAGAGCGGTCCAGAGCAATAACACAAGCTGTAGGTGTTTTTAACTCACTGAATCTAAGTCTGAACATTGTTATATGCGCAGACTTTAAAGTTACTGAGCGTCGCTATGACATTTATCACGTCAACACTTCAAAAAGTTCAGCTCTTTATGAAAAAACTAACTGATGTTGTCAACAAGCCCTGGAGCTCATTAAAGCCCTGCCCTGATGATGAAGAGTGAGAGATTCAACCGTTCAAGAGGTATTGTTCTTTTATTATTATTATCTAAATAATCTTTTTTTTATTTAAAATCATAATCTTATTAACTTTTTTTTTTTTTACCTCTTTGTGTTTTATTTCCAGTCTGGGACAGAGGTAGCTGCTCTCTCTTCCACTTCAGGGAAATCCACCTGCAGCTAAGAAGTGTGTGATGACTGAACTGAACTCTGAACTTTTCCAGGACCTGTCCTGGAGGAACAGGTCCAAGAAGAAGTTGTGAGTACAGTAATGAGGACAAATACAGCCACACTGCTGCTACTGGACAAAAACTTGATTAGTTAGATTGTAAACAGTCTGTTGCTGCTTATTGTTCTGGTTCTGACTGTTATTGTATTTATTAAGATTTTTATTATTGTTCATATAGTTTATTTATTGTAGAGTGCTGTTTATTTAAAATATCATCCAAATGGGTCACTTTTATTTATTACTACAATACAATACAAACATATTTTGGGCATATTTTCAAAATAAACATTTTGTAAGTCTTTATTTTTCTTTTTTTGTACAGAAAATTAACCAAACCGAACCCTCCTTGTAATTGAACTGAACCTAAATGTGATTTTAGCATACCGTTACACCCCTAGTTTGAAAGGATGCCGCAAGGAGTCACTGGGGCTCCTGCGACTTTCCAGAGGCTGATGGAATGGGCCATGGGGGATATGAATATGCTTAAGGTGTTGGTTTACCTGGATGACTTGATAGTTTTGGGGATGACTCTGGAGGAGCACGAGAAGCAGCTTCTAAAAGTTTTAGATCGGCTTAGAGAGGTTGGGCTGAAGCTGTCCTTGGATAAGTGCCTGTTTTGCCAACCAAAAGTGAAGTATATGGGACATATAGTATCGGCGGAGGGTGTGGCCACCGATCCTGAGAAAGTAAAGGCCGTCGCTAATTGGCTGCGGCCTACTGACCTGAAGTCCCTGAGGTCCTTCCTCGGGTTCTGTGGGTACTACCGCCGATTCCTTGCTAACCATTCTAGAATAATCAGACCCCTTACGGATCTCACAAAACGGTATGGCCCAACTCAGAAGGGGAAGGGTTGGTTGAGAGAGGAGGCAAAAGGCTTCTTCAAAGAGGCCGAGCCATTTGGAGAACGGTGGAGCTAGGCGTGTACTGATGCTTTCCACCGCATCATAGGTTGCCTCACCAGCGCTCCTGCTCTCGCCTTCGCAGACACTAACAAGCCAAACATATTGCGTACAGACGC
>JBBPBX010102987.1:0-11957 GCA_038048925.1 Garcialebias charrua | reverse complement strand
CAGACATACTAAGGCCATAAACACGCACAGAACTGCACAACAAATAAAAAATATAATGTCTTACTTTGAGCCGGTGGCCCCGACTGCCAGGCGGACATTTGCGGCGAGCTCCCGGCCGCAGATGGATCCTCCGCGGCATGTCGGCTCGGTGTCTTCGCCTGTGTTAGCTGCTTTGTTAGCTGCTGTCGTTAGCATGTCGGGCGGCGTTGTGGCCGCCGATCGCGGGGCGATCCGCGGCTGCTCCTCCGGACCTGAGACGTCCACAGAGTTGACCGAGTGTTTCCAGCTCATTTATCCGTATGAGGCAACCCTGATCGGGCACACGGAGCCAGCTGACAGTAGCCTCCGGAGCTCCATTGACCGCAGTACAGTTGTAAAATGGCAACCGGAAGTGGCGAGCGGAAACCGGAAGTTGCGTAAATACGATTAATTTCTTATCAAAACGTAAAATTAATAATTATACTTTATTTATAAAGCCATTTAAAACAACCACAGCTGCAACAAAGTGCTATACACATGAAATTAATAACTTTTAAACACAAAAAAAAAAAAAAAAAAAAAATTTTTTTTTTTTTTTTTTTTTAATCATATTTTTATTAAATATGATAAAATCGTAAGTCTGAGTTGCCGTAGGTCGCAGGTGTCGTACCTCGAGGGTTTCCTGTAATTAGTTTTTTCTAGATTTAATGATAATTTATTTATTTTAAACCAAGTTTGTATCTTGACAAATTCTGTCTTTATCAATTCCAACATTTGTTCTATATTCATTCAACCTTTATTTAGTCAGGTAAATCTTATTGAACCTCATGGGCTCATTTACGAAAGCGACCTTCTTCGCCTGAACAGAAAAATGTGGTATCATCAGCAAAAAGTACGGTACACATTTAAGGAGTCCTGACACATTTACCAAGTCATTCACATATAAAATAAATAGCTTTGGTCCAAGTACAGAGCCTTGGGGAACTCCACATGTGATATTACAGAGGTCAGATCTTACATCATTTATTTGTACAAATTGTTTCCTATCTTTCAAGTAGCTAGATACCCACTGTAATGCTGGTCCTCTAATACCATATTTGTTCAGTTTTTCAAGGTAATAGAACATGAAATAGAACGTGAAATATAGATGTCCTTGCGGAGCTCGGGTACCTGTTGCACTGTTCTTGCCTGTACGAATAATCAGACGAAGCTGAATTTGTGGCTGCAACTAGTGTGTGTTGAACATGCTCCGAAAACAAAAACCTGCATCCTTCTTTGTGGCTGGGCTACGAGAAACTACCTGAAAAAAGACACCGTATCCTCCAGAGGATCGAAAACACCAGGTATGATTTAAGAGACAGCTTTTAGTGTTATGATTTTATGTAGTCAGTGATTAAATGATACTAATATTTTCGTTCATAACTGGCAAATAAACACACGCACCTATATATTTGTATGCTGTGTGTGCGTTTATATATATATATATATATATATATATATATATATATATATATATATATATATATATATATATATATATATATATATATATATATACAAGGTAACCCCCGATTTACGAACGAGTTAGGGACCTAAGAACGGTTCGCAGCTCGATTCTGCCGTAGCTAGGGGGTGAAAATAGCGTCCAGTTCGTAGGTCCTTATTCCGTTCGTAGGTCGTGGAAATACCGCTAACGGAGCGCGCGCACACATTTAAGCATGTACAGTAGTGTACTGTAATGTTAAACATTGCTATTCACATTTACAGAATAAATAAAAATATAATTTCTTACTTTGAGATGGTCAAAGCCGACATCTTAGGTTGCCATGCGTTGATTGTTGTCGGGCCGAGCAGCGCGGCGGCCGGCGAGTGAACCACCGCAGCTGCTCGAGACCTGTGTTAGCTAGCTGGCTAGCTTCTGCTAGCCAAGCCATGAGCTGGTGTTGGAGCGGCGGCGCGATCGGCGATCAATCTGCAGCTGTTGCTCCAGCCTGAGACGTCCACAGAGCTCACAGAGCGATTCCAGCTAGTAATTAATCCATATGAAGCCATCCTGGTCACCAGTCTTCAAAGGCCGGCTCCCGTGTTAGCTCCCGTGTTAGCTTCTGGAGCTAGCCAGGCCGGAGGTGTAGCCAGGCCGGCCGGAGGTGTTCGCGCGGCGGCCTGGCACGATCGGCGATAAATCCGCTGCTGCCTGAGACATCCACAAAGTTCACAGAGACGTTTCCAGCTAGTAATTAATCCATATGATGCGATCCTGGTCACCAGTGTTCAAAGACCGGCTCCCGGCAGCTAACCTAAAATGGCGTCCGGTGTTCTACATTAATTTGTGACCGGAGACCAGTGTTGCCAGATAGATTCCAGGTTTCCAGCCCAAAAATCTGTAAAACACCGCCCAAAACCCGCCCAATCAGAAAGTGTCACGTGACACTGTGGAGCGCGCCTCGAGCTGCATTCACGGACCGTTCAGAAAGTGTCACGTGACACATACATACAACATTCTTGGAAAAAAAAAACAAAGTTAAATTAGGTCCTCTGGATGGGTACATGCATAGATATACATGCATATATATATATATATATATATATATATATATATATATCTGTGGGTACATGGGTTAAAAAAAATTGTAGAACCGTTTCCTCTTTTATCCAACAGACTTTTTCAGTTTGAACTGTAAGCTTATAAGATAGAATTGTATTGATCCCGCAGAAAATTGTTGTGCCAGAATTTCAGTATAAGGAACATACACAACAATCACACAAGATATAAAAAACATCAAAGAATATAAAAATACCAACATTTAAGTTCTAAAACAGGTCAGGTTTAGACATTTCATTCATTTTTTTTTCATTCATTCAACCTTTATTTATACAGGCTAGCCTCGTTGAGTCACGGGGACTCATTTACAAGAGGGACCTGTCTCACTCACACCAAACAACCATCCACTCTCACACTCACACCTAGGGTCAATTTAGAGTCACCAATCAGCCTAACATGCATGTTTTTTGGTCTGTGGGAGGAAACCGGAGTACCCGGAGGAAACCCACGCATGCACGGGGAGAACATGCAAACTCCACCCAGAAAGGCCCCGGACCGGGATTTGAACCGGCAACCTTCTCGCTGAGAGGCAGCAGCTCTACCAGTTGTGCCACCGTGCTGCCCAAACAGAAACATTAAATTGTTTATTGTGACAGAAACATTAAATTGTTTATTGTGGTGTAGGATTAATTTTATTGTTCTTTGTGTAGGAAAGAAGAAAAGAGTTGAAAAGTTTGAGAGCCACAGGGTGGTTCTGTGGTAAGAGTCCAGTGTGGCATGCAGGGATGGTCTGAAGAACTTTTCTTAAAACATTTTGAAATCTATAAAACAAACATTTTGTCAAACATTTAAGGAATAAACATTTTTAATAATCACTTTAAAAGTTATAAATATTGTCTTTGGTGCATGTTTGTTTTCCAAATATATTAGTGTATGTGAATGACAGACATTAACATAAAACAAAGTGTTTTATGTTAATGCCTGTCATTCACATACACTAGTAAAACGGTGCTTTATGAAGTTCAGTCCGTTTCCTTTTATCAGTTGACCGGCTATGGTTCCATAGATATCTATGGGCAGTTCTGCCACATTCAATATGGCGGCCGCTATGACGTACTGCCGCTACGGACCCGCCCACTCAACGAGGTATCCACTAAACTGCCTCATCAGTTCTCTGTTGTGATCTATGATAGCCAATCAGTGATGGATAAATGTCAGAGGAGCTTTGCTATGAAATAATGATGAATGATTGTTTGAAATGTGTTTAATAGGTTAACTCAAAAACCGCCAATCTGACTCCAAATCAGCCCAAATTATACCCACCCGCCCAGAGCTATTTTTAGCCGCAAAGTAGAGCATGAAAGCAGCCCAAATGGCGGTAAACCGCCCAATTTCATATTTTTATTAAATATGATACGTTCGTAGGTCCCGTTGTTCGTAGGTCGATGGAGTCGTAGGTCGGGGGTTTGCTGTATACTGTATATATATATATATATATATATATATATATATATATATATATATATATATGTATATATATATATATATTACATATATATATATATATATATATAGGGCGGCCGTGGTGTAGTGGTAATGGCAGTCGTCTCCCGATCGGAAAGTTGGCGGTTCGACTCCCGGGACCCGCACCATGTGTCGTTGTGTCCTTGGGCAAGACACTTAACCCTGAGTTGCTCCCGGTAGGACTGGAAAGCACCTTGCATGGTAGTCTGCCGCCACCGGTTTATGAATGTGTGTAGCATTCAATATATGTGTAGCACTTTGAGATTTTCAGTAATGAAAAGTGCATTATCAATTGAATTAATTATTATTATTATTTTTATATATATATATATAGGTGTGTGTGTGTGTTTATATATATAATATAGGTGTGTGTGTTTATTTTTATATATATATAATATAGGTGTGTGTGTGCATTTATATGTATAATCTAGGTGTGTTTGTTTGTGTTTGTGTGTGTTCATAAATGAACCCTAATGTTTGTATACATTATATATATTTGGCAGCACGGTGGCACAACTGCTAGAGCTGCTGCCTCTCAGCGAGCAGGTCCCCGGTTCAAATCCCATTCCGGGGTCCTTTCTGGGTGGAGTTTGCATGTTCTTTCCGTGCATGCATGGGTTTTCTCCGGGTGCTCCGGTTTCCTCCCACAGTCCAAAAACATGCATGTTAGGCTAATTGGTAACTCTAAATTGACCCTGGGTGTGAGTGAGACAGGTCCCTCTTGTAAATGAATCCCCGTGGCTCAACGAGGCTAGCTAGCCTGTATAAATAAAGGTTGAATGAATACTGTACTTTTACTTTCTTACTTTCTGTTATATTTCTGCATAAGGTGAGTTCCAGGAGATGGATTAAGCTCCAGTTGGTCCAGGGATGGATGAATCTCCAGTTGGTCCAGGGATGGATGAAGCTCCAGTTGGTCCAGAAGTTTGTGTGCAGTTATGTACCACAGCAACAAATGAGTGAAAATATAATTTCTATAAATAAATCTGCGTTTGAAGTACATTTGGTGTTGCTACAAACAGGCATTGCTAAATGAACGTGTGCTTTCCTTTAGTTTGAATAAAACAATTGCGCTAAGTTTCACCTTCTTTATTTCAATAAGATATGTTGTTTAATGTCTAATGAGAAGTATACTGCAAATAAAAAATCTAGATGTTTTACCAGTTTAGTTTTTTATTGACAAGTACAAAACTTAAAAACATGCATGTTGCTGTATGGTTCCTCCTCCAGGAGGAGACTAATAAAGTTCAGAATAAAAGCTAGAATTATAAACTAAAAACAGTTGAAACTGAATACAATATGAGAACTGTGGGTGATTTGATGTCTTTTAATGAAAATGATTGGATGCAGAATAAATACCAGAATAAATACCAGATCAAAAACACTCTTCAACAAGGAATGATGGGCAGTTTCTGATTTTAAACAAACTGGAACAGATTCCTCATCATGTGGGACCACTGGACGACTGGAGCAAGCAGCCAACCCCTCCGGAATCCAAGACGATGGAACTTGGCCCTTCACTCGTCTGTACCTTAAAAAAAAAAGAATAAAACTGTCATGTTTGCATCACCAAGTCTAAAATAAGACCAAGTTTGCTACTCAAAGTAGAAAAAATAAATACAGTTGCTCCTAAAATTTTTACTCATTCACAAAGATATATGTTCAATTTTATATTGATTTCAGTAATTTTATCTTAGATTTACTTTAATATTTTTGAATTATTGTGCCAGGTGCTTGTGTCATTACCTGCTGTTCTTCTGCTCCTGCGTCTCAGAGTAAGTGTGTCTGTCAACTTCAGTGTGGGAGACCAGTCTGTGTTTGACTTGTGTGCAGGCCTTCCTGAAAAAAAAAAAAAAAATTAAATAAATGTAGCAATACCAAAAGATGAACTTGTGTTATGGAATATTTTCTGTACAGACAGCATCCCACTGCTTTATTCACATGAGAGTAACAGGGACCTAAAATTAAAACAGTACAAACAATACTGTATGTATGTATATACTGTATATGCAGTGTGCACACAGTGTATGTATGTACTGCAAATGTATTACACACACATGTGTTTATATTATTTATCCACAGATTTGTTTAGTAAATACTTTAACAGATGCTACCGTGTGGCACTACATGCTAATACCACAGTAGTAGATGGTGCTAAATCATGAAAAAAACAACAACAACAAAAACAGCTCCAACACAGAGAAAATTATACTCTAACATTGTTCTGAAATTGTTTCACAAAATGATTTATGTAGAATATTTTGTTTACCGGAGAAAATGTGATCTGAACACGACGTCTTCGAGAGCAGATCCGAGCCAGACTCGGACAGAGGAGGGGCAGCTGTCAGCTCGATCCTCCGATGAGATAAATCCTTCACGTTTACTTATTTTTGGGATTAAGTGAAAACTGCGCTTTGCACAAACGTCTACCCGACAGGAACACCCACTAACCCAACACGAAGTAACCATTGCAATTAATTAGAAATAAACAAAACAAAAACAAAAAACGTGAAAAATACACAGCCAGTAGACTGTGCTGTAACTGCTGCACTCACTTCCGGCGGAAGTCGTTCCCATA
Source organism: Garcialebias charrua (assembly GCA_038048925.1). NCBI lineage: Eukaryota > Metazoa > Chordata > Actinopteri > Cyprinodontiformes > Rivulidae > Garcialebias > Garcialebias charrua. The sequence continues at coordinate 5,334 of JBBPBX010102987.1, read as the reverse complement.
ATTCGCGCAAGGCATCATGGGGGCTAGGAATAAGGTGGATAGCCCCAAATAAACTCCTGCATGAACCTCAAATACGGGTGTCTGTTACATTGTTGCTGTTGTCTGTGAGGTTACACTATATTGCGAGGGAACGCAAAAACTATTGCGAGGGAATGCAAAACTATTGCAAGGGAACGCAAAAGAAAAAAGAAAACGTCCCAGTGGCTTTTAAACCCCAAAATACATTATGGCAAAAACTGGTTCGGCCCTGGCACAAACAGAGTAATATTGTGTATGCTGTTCGGTGTCAGGAGGGCTGTGATCAGTCTTCTATCGGGGAAACTGAACAGCCATTGGCCAAAAGGATGGCCCAGCACAGAAGATCAACATCATCAGGCCAGGACTCTGCTGTCAACACTCATCTCCAGGCCAGCGGAGAAAATCTACAGCTTTGCTGTAGATTTACCTTCAATAATTATTTTGTGAGTTTCACCTCTGTCCAATGGTTCATGTGATATTTTGCTAACATACAGGGTTGAACAGTTAATGCCAAAGTTTTCAGCAAAAATACTTTGTACATCAATGATAGTCTGTTTGTAAATTGTTCTTACCCTTCAGTCAAAAACGTTATACCTTTTGATCTTGGATGGCGAGCGATTCAAAATGTTACTTTTTGTTTAGAATCTGTTTAGCCCCGATCAGATCAAGGCAGCGAGCAGGTTGTGTAAATTATCTCGGTCCTCTGGCATGCAGTGATAGCGGGTGTCAGAATGACTGCTGCTTATCGAAGGCACCCATCAGTGAAACATTCTTCACATTCTGGAAATTATTTAGTCTTCTGTGGTTATGACAGTCCAAGTCTATTGTTCTTTATGAAGACGGGAAAACAAACTGGACGAAGGGACTGAAGGACCAGCAGAAAGGATATGATGCAGATCGTGCAGCAAAAGGATGAAAGGAACATGAAGCTGCACAGGCTGAAATAAGTGTCATAATGAGGGAGGAGGCCATTCAGTTCGTTTCCTGTTATCATTACACGCAGTGTTCATGTCATCTCACCGAGGGGCCATAACGAGAACATCAGAGTTCTGAAACGGGGACAGAGAGGCCATGAACTGCACGCTCCACATCTGGAATCCATTCAGCGATGAAGGGAATTAAACATGGCTGTCATGCTAAGATATTTCTTTATGTGAAGACTTAAATTTCACACTTTTGACCCCCCAAAATATAAACGCAACTTATAAAATTATTTGGTTTGTTTTGCAGTAAGTGCTTTGTGTTTTTTATTGCATGAAATTGCTACGAGTTTGACATACGGCCATGAAAAGAACAAAAACGGGTTAAAAAAAGTGAAACATGACCCATTTCATCATGTTTGTCTCATGTTGCAAAGTCTAAAGAAAAGAAATGCTAGAATTTAAGTTAAAATTTTATTCTGGTGTTGCAGTTTTTCATGTGATAAAATAGACTTAATGTTGTTTGTTTGTTTATTTTTCATTAAGAGTTTGGACCAGACCAGAAGTATGAAGGTCGACTTCAGCAAGGAGCAGCATCAGACCACCAAAGAAGACAAAACGTTCAGCTTGCAGCTTCATGTGTTTTGTTTGGCTGCCAAGCACCACATACACACACACACACACACACACACTACACACACACACACACACAACCTCAAACCAACATTGTATTTCTGGGTTGTAGAGGGAACGGACAGAGCAAGACTGGACAGAGAACAGAATCAGATAAAGTCAAAGCGAGAAAACAAAGGAAGGTAACCAGAACCTAAAGGCAGGAGATAAGAACGCGCTGAAACCAAACACTCTGTGATTCCTAAAAGAAAAGTACAAACAGATTTTAAAATGTTGTCTAAAGCACACATGGACAGGATGCAACCGAAACTTTCACTGAAAAACAACTTTTCATTCATGAATGTTGAGATGAACAAAAACAAACCAATTTTTTTTTTTTGGACTTTAATATGTTTTAACTACCAGTAATTTAATTTACAACTATGTCTATTTAAAAAAAATTTTTATATACTTCATAGTTATGTCAGTTTGCGCTGTTTTACGTTTGCTTTAAACTTTTAGTGTTCTGCTTCTTTAGCTTCTAGCCTTTTGGCACTTTTACCTATAGCGTTTCGCTTTTGTTAGTTTTAAAAAGCTTTAGCTTAACTTCTTGCTATTTTTAAGCATTTTACTAGTGTTTTGTTGCAATTACTCTAGTTTTATTCATTAATTACGTTGTTTCAAAATCAAGCAATCATCAATTAGTAGCCAAACTTTTCTACACATCATGCCACGATCAATCCAGACTCTTTATTTTATGTTTCCATCCATTTTCTTCTGCTTATCCGGGGTTGGGTTGCAGGGGTAGCAGCCTTTGCAGGGAGGCCCAGACTTCCCTCTCTCCAGCCACTTGGTCCATCTCCTCCAGAGGAATACCAAGGCGTTCCCAGGCCAGCTGAGAAACATAGTTCCTCAAGCGTGTCCTGGGTCTTCCTCTGGGTCTCCTTCCGGTGGGACGTGTCCACATCATCTGCAAAAAACAGAGAAGCAATCCTAAGGCCACCAAAACGGATCCCCTCAACACCTTGGTTGCACCAAGAAATTCTGTCCATGAAAGTTATGAACAGAATCGGTGACAGAGGGCAAATTTGTCATATTTTATGTTTATTTATCAATCAGTCAATTCAACTTTGTTGTCCATAACATTCAATGAAATGGAGATGTGTCTTTTGACATCTGGCTCATAAAAACAACACAAGTTAGAAATGTCTTTTTTATATGTAAGCTTTGCTAACTCAATGAAAAAACATTCAATTAAAAACATTATAAAATACACGATACATTAAAATATGGAAACATCGCAGCAGACAATGGTTTGCCATGTGAGGCTGAGTTTAAATAGGACCTTGTTAAGTACATTTTTTAAATTAAAACAAACAGAACTACAGAACACTACATAAACAAAAATAGGCCACAAACTCTCATGAAGGATATCATAACTACAAGCTAGGGGGCAGTTTACAAAATGATGAAAGTTGAAAAATATATATATTTTCCGGTGTATAGGTCGCACGTTTTTATGGTTTTTTGAAGGCCTGCGACCTATACACCAGTGCGACCTATATATGGCTTGTTATCACTTTCGGCGAAACAAATTTTTAAATCCAGCTCATTTCACAATTACGTTCATTTATTAAGGAAAAGTTCAGCTCAGACACATATTTGCTATAATTTTTATCAAACAAATAATTGATTTTAAGTGTTAATCTTCTTAAAAGCATTGCTGTGGAGAATGGGCAGGGAGCGGTCAATGGAGTAGGACGTGTGCGACACTAGCTCCTGCCAATTTCCTCTAAATTTATTATTCAACTGTGCTTTTCCTTGTAAACCAAGTTTTTATACTCTTTTTGTAGTCTGGTCTTGTGTAAAAATTCTTGAACCGCATGACAATGACTGGAAGGGGAAAATCTCGTACTATTCAGATGAAGCTAAAGTCATGCTCACAGGCCTCGGCCTCTTCCCCTGTTGTGGCGGCCCCGACTCAGGCTAACCCGGACGCTGACACCCTAAAGCTCGCGGCCCCGACTCAGGCCAACTCGGACGCTGACACCCTAAAGCTCGAACTACTGTCTTCTTTGAGGGAGGATATTGCCGGCATTATCAAGAAGGAACTACAAGAGGTTCTGGGAGATGCTTTGTCATCCATTAAAGCTGAGCTACAAGCTGTGAAGGCGCAGCTGGCAAAGGACAACGCTGCTACCGATGCTAAGTTGGATAAGCTAACGGCTACGGTGGGTGATGTGGAGGAGGCGCTCACGGGCTGCACCGACGACGTTGCCGGCATGAAAACTACTCTGGAGCAGCTTACGACTAAGGTCAGCATGTTGGAAGACAAATGTGAGGATTTAGAATCAAGATCGCGCCGTAATAATATCAGGATTATTGGCGTGGAGGAAGGTGCTAACTCCTGCTCGCCCACTACCGTGGCCGCGTTACTGAAGGAAGCGCTCGGGCTGGAAGAGGAACCGCTGGTTGACCGGTCTCATCGCTCTCTTCAACCCAAACCCAAACCAGGCGAACGACCTCGAGCAATTGTGTGCAGGCTTCACTATTACAGTGACTGTGTGGACATTCTGCGTCGTGCGAGGGAGCGCCAGCGGATTAAAGTCGGAGCCGGGACTGTTTCGATCTTTCCGGATCACACTGCTAAGGTAGCTCGGGCTCGAGCAGCCTTCAATGAGGTAAAGCGGCTACTTCGTGGGATCGAAGGGATCAGGTATGGACTTTTTTATCCAGCGCAGCTGCGCATTACTTACAAAGGAGTAGTGAAAGAGTTTACTTCATCTGAGGACGCTATGCAGTACGTTCAGACTTTGATTTCTGAGTGATCTCTGTGCTTTGGTGATTATATCGTTCTCAATATCTACTCAGAATTGAGGCTTACTTACAGCATTTGGACATTATAGTTATGTTTATATGCTGCTCAGCTATGCAGTATGTTCAGACTTTGATTTCTGAGTGAACTCTGTGCTTTTGGTGATTATATCGTTCTCAATATCTACTCAGAATTGAGGCTTACTTACAGCATTTGGACATTATAGTTATGTTTATATGCTGCTCAGCTATGCAGTATGTTCAGACTTTGATTTCTGAGTGAACTCTGTGCTTTGGTGATTATATCGTTCTCAATATCCACTCAGAATTGAGGCTTACAGCATTTGGATATTATAGTTATGTTTATATGCTGCTCAGCTTAGAAATTAGTACTGTAGGCTAAAGTTCATGAGCATCTAAACTGATGTTTATAGTGGTGTAGTATTATTATTATTATTTTTTCATCATACAGGGACTTTGTGGTTCTCAATCTGGTTGTAATATAATATTTTTTTTTATTATTTTTCAATTTTCAAGTAGCATAATAATTAGTGCACATATTAGTATTCCAATTTGGAGGTTGGTGGGGGGGTATTAGCCAGTTCTTTTTAGGTACTTTTCTGTATCTTTTTGCTCTGTTTTGTCTCCGAGTTCACGCTTTATTGTGAATAATTGCTGTGTATTGCACTGCTGTCTCCATTGTTTTTTGTTGTTGTTTTGTATTTGTTTTTTTCTTATGGAGACTCTAGGTGTTGTTTTTTTATGGGTTTACTTTAGGGTAGGGGTTAAGGGGAGGTCCATCTCAGCTCTCTATGGTTGTTTTTATTTTTACTTTTTTAAATGGCTAATAACACTGTAGACCCCATTACGACAGGTCCAGGCACCTCTCTTCGTTTCATTAGCTGGAATATTAAGGGCATGGGCCACCCTGTTAAAAGATCAAAAGTTTTTTCCCACCTCAAGCGGTTAA
>JBBPBX010102986.1:0-11957 GCA_038048925.1 Garcialebias charrua | reverse complement strand
TTAATCCCTTATCTGGAGTTTTCTGGAGTTTTTTTGTAAAAAGTCAAGTAATCGCTCCCTCCTCCCTCCTCCTCTCCCTCCGCTGAGTGAAATGAACGAGGAAGAGCCTCAGGTTGTCACGAGAGAATTAAACTTGGGTTTTACGTTGCTGCCCGAGTCCCTGCATATTTTCTGGCCTTATGGTGAGCTGGACCAGAGCTACATGGTTTTATTTTTATTTTTTAAGACGTTTTATTTCCATAAACACAGAATATCCAGTGGTAGCGAGACGACATGCAGCAGGGAGTGGAGCAGATCTCAAGTTCACGAGAGCAGAGGAAGCAGACCATATATGGCTCTGAGGGGGAGGGAGCAGAATGCTTTTCCTGTTCAAAAATGTTCTAAGATCCAATGGTCTTGTTCCTCAGCAGAGGCCACGCCTCCAGCAAGAATCGGTTTTCTATTAAGAGATCCCAGACCCTTGTCCGAAGCGAAGTGAAGGACAGGGTCTGGTTTTAACCAGGCTAGTATGAGACAGGAAGCCAATGAAGGTTATGGAGAATGGGTGTAATATGTTCAAATTTACGAACTCTCAACAAAATCCTTGCTGCACTGTTTTGAATATATTGAAGTTTCTGAAGGTATTTGCCAGGGATTCCAATAAACAGGGAGTTGCAGTAGTCGAGCCTGGAGGAGACAAAAGCATGGACGAGCTTCTCAGCATCGGAAAAAGTTAGGGATGGGCGAAGTCTGGAGATGTTTCGAAGATGGAAGAAGCAAGTTTTAAACAGAAGCTTAATGTGATTTTCAAATGTAAGATGAGAGTCCATTTTTATTCCAAGATTTGTAACAGAGGTGGAGAGGGGGATGTCTTGTCCAGAAAAGGAAATTGTTGTTATAGTAGATGTTTGTACCTGGTGAGGGGTGCCAATCAGTATGGCCTCAGTCTTGGAGCAGTTTAATTGAAGAAAGTTCTGATTCATCCATGCCCTTATTTCCTCCAGGCAGGCAGAGAGGGCAGTGAGTGAAGATGGAGATGACAATGGGGAAGATGAGGAGGCTCCAGTCCTGATGTAAAGCTGTGTATCGTCGGCATAACAGTGAAAAGAAATGTTGAACTGATTAATAATTTGACCTAAAGGCAGCATGTAAAGGGAAAACAGCAGGGGCCCCAGAACTGACCCCTGAGGGACACCACAGGAGACACAGACTGTCTGGGACGTGGCGTTGCCAAGACTAACACATTCCAGCCTATCGGAGAGGAAAGATTTGAACCAGTCCAGGACAGTGTCACAGAGACCGACCTCCACATGAAGACGGTGGAGGAGGATACTATGGTCCACAGTGTCGAAAGCTGCAGTGAGGTCAAGGAGGACAAGGATGGAGGGAGAACCAGTGTCAGCAGCCATGAGGACATCATTGGTAACTCTCAGCAATGCAGTCTCAGTACTGTGAGCTGCCCTGAATCCAGACTGGAACTTCTCATACAGAGAGTGTTGCTGTAGGTGGTCCTGCAGCTGAGCAGCAACAGCTTTTTCCAGCACTTTAGACAGAAAAGGGAGATGTGAAATTGGGCGGTAATTAGAAAATATGTCGGGATCCAAGTTGTGATCAGATAATCCCGTGATAAGATTATAAGTTTTTGTTACACGCTCGGGTTTAATAGTGAAGATTAAATCAATGAGTGTGCTACCTTTTTGTGTTATTCTTGTGGGAGTTTTGATCATTTGATGTAATGTGTATTTGGATGCAGTTGTTTTTAATTTCAATTTACTTTCTCTCTCCAGCCAATTAATGTTAAAATCAACAAAAATAATAATTTCACTTTTCCAGTTTAACTGTTTAAGAAATTCATCTAAATTTTGATAAAATGACACGTTAAAAGATGGAGGGTTGTACAAAACAACAACAGAAAAGTTCATCTTAGGAGATAAAACTATATTCACAGTCAAACATTCCAGTCCATAAGTGTGTACGTTAATTTTAGAGCACTTGAAGGTGTCCCTTATGTAAATGAGAACACTCCCTCCTTTACCTGACAGTCTGTCTTGTCTGAGGCAGACATATCCAGGAACATCAATAATGTGAGTGGGCACCATTCAACCAGGTTTCACTGAGAGCCAGAAAGTCCAGGTTGGAGTTTGTCAGCAGATGTTGAATCTGATCTACCTTTGAAAAAATGCTCCCTTATGTTTAAATGTCCTCCGACAATTCCTGTAAGTTTGGTGTTCTTGTCCCATATTATTTTGGCATGATTAACAGTTTGAAAGTACCTGCAGGGTTTGTCTGTGTGAGAAGTGCAGCTTGTTGTCGCCTTTCCTTTCTTCCCTCTCTCCCGCTGAGGCACCGTACCGGTGTGCTGGTACTCCAACAGCTGCTGTGACTTGAGATGTTCCGGTGGGATGAGGTTCCATTGTTCCACTTCTCCATCAGGCCAGGGGAACCTTCCAGCCCCACCGGGGGGATATCAAGCAGTTGATTTATTGTCCCCGCCAGACTTGTCTCGATCTTCTGTGTGACGTGGGTGTTCCCAATGACCCAGGTGTCAGTTGCAGAGGGGGGATTCCCGACTTGCTGTAGCTACAGTCGTGGCTCCATCATTAAGCTGGATGGTTGGACCTGGGTCAAGGTGTACGTCCCCACTCAACAGAAGCAAAGCCATTAAGATGTTCCGCAGGCGCACCTTGGTTTTTACCTTGCGATGGCTGAGCTGGTCTGGTGTGTAGTGATACAACCTTGAGTTTTGAAACACTTCTCTGATCGTTCTCAGTAATGAACTTTTTGGGAGTTATTCCTGAAGGGACAATAATACTTTTATTACTTTTAATTTGAATCAAACATCATAAATTAAGTCATCCAGAGACTTCTTTTAATTTGTGTTAATTCAAATGTCATCAATGAATAACTTGTGTTATTTGTATAAGCATTAGTACATTTTAATGTCAGATAAATCAAATACTCTGCTTAATTCAAAATGTTGTACATGGAGGATTTCTCCTCTCCTCTCGAACTTGCATGTGAAGATAAAAGGAACACTTTATCTCATTCATTTTAGCTTGAGCTCAGGACAATCTAGACACCCAAAGACTTTTGTTTTTGTCCTATTTAATAATCAAGCTATTATCATTAATAGGTCCCATATGTGATGCTTAATGACGTTGTTTTAATCAAACCAACAGTATTTTGTTAAAGTGTTAAAGCAAAGGAATCAGTTTTATCATAAAATGCTGACATCTGAAACTAACACTTTATCTTTCTGACAAACTAATCTTTTGACCCCCTTTCAACATGTTGATGTCATCCTCACATCAACTTATGATGCCATTCGGCCAATCAGAAAGAACACATTTTCTGGGTCACGTCTCAGTTAAAACCTTCACATCTTACTTCTCTCTCGAGAAGTTGCTGGAAGAAAGTTGACATGAATGGACTTTCTCTTTGAAGCTGAGAACTTGGACCAAGCGTCAACGGTCCAGTTCAACAGCCGAATTAACAGCAAGACTGCTGTTAACTCACCTGAGCTTCTAAGCTCCGACCACAATGAGTGTTCACATCCAAGAACACTTTTACTCTTGAAACATCAACCAGACTGCCGTTACTTCAGTGGGTCAAAGGCGGACGTGAGAAGCTACAATCTAAACAGACTGACCTCTCCGGACTTCAAGGATCGATCCATTCTTGGTAGACCGTCAAAAGGTAACGAGTCGCTGATTGTTTACACACCGGACATACGGTACGTCCAGCTGGAGATCGCACGGGGAACGTGTCATGTTCTGGTTATAAACATTCAAGATAGTTCACCCCTTCTTTTCCACCTTTCCTCCTTCTTATGCTAAAAACTTCCCTTTAAACTTTATATCTGTTGTCAGCAACAAACTAAGTTAAACCTGCCTGCAGAATAAGTAAAAAATGTCATTCTTTTGCTGTTCTGTTGTCCTAAGTTTGAATCTATCTCCAGTTAAGTTATATGAAGTTTAATCAGAGCCAATCCTTATGCGTGTTGATGTAATTTATTGATTATGTTAAATAAATGGTGCAGTCCTGCTGTTCCAACATAAGTTTAACGTTTCCTGTGAATTACATTTCGTCTGGTCACAATTTATTGGTTAAATCCTGAAAAGAGAGAACCCGTTTAATTAAATTGATGATAAGTTTGTGTCAGATAAGATCTGCTCAAATCTTTCATTTAGAATATTGTACCGTCAGTAAAACTGACCAGGGTATAATATCCTTACATATGGTGGCCTTCGTACAGGTCTCTACAAAGGATTTGATTGATATTTCTAGTCTATTGTTGTGTAATGTTGGCATAAGTTTTATCCAAGTTTTAGACTCTGAAAGATAGTTTCTGACTGAGAGTGTCCGGAAGTTGCAATCTGCATTGTCTGTGTCATTCAACGTTGAAATGTATCGTTATTCAATTTTAAACGTCTGCTGAAAGTTGCTGTTGGTGTATATTTTGTCACTCTGTTTGAGACGTTGATGACGTGTCGTAACTGCAAGTGCAATTGTGTTCACCGTGGATGAACTCCGTTTCATCTTTGAAAGCCTTTCCTATTTTATTACATCTGCAGATTGCTGTTGTGTGCTGTTTTCACATTTTAAAGTAGGACGAAGGTGCGTATTTCTGTGTATAACGGATGTTAACTGAGAGGTTCTGTGGAACCGTCTGATTCAGTGAGTTTGGATCGAACCTGGGTTCGGGTCCGGAAAAAATCCGTTGTTTTCAACAGTTCAGTGCTGTCCTTCCTGAGATAATCTCAGGTGCTTGTTTGAATGTGAATTGGTACGTTACAGAATTTTTCTGCGATGTTTTAAGCGTTTTATTGGGTGAGAAGAGTCCGAGAATTGGTGTAGAGCTAATGTTATCATTTCCATGGCTAAGGCTACGTGTCCAACATAACGCGCTGTGATTGGTCCATTGATGTTTCATATTCAGGATCGTGAGCTCTGATTCGCTGCTGGTTGTCGGGTTTCATTTTGTGTTTGCACAATTCTGACAGTTTGTCTGGTTTTGTGTCGTTTCTATGCATGATCCATCGCAAAAAACTGTTTAAAAGCGGTGTTTTGAGATTTTTCAAAGTGTTTGGAGCGATTACAAAGTTGGGCAGAACGTAAAATCCGAGCGAACGCCACGTCCGTGAACGCAGCGTCTAAACGTCACGTTCAACGTAGTGACGTCATCAGATAGAAAAAAGGAAAAAGTCCGCTGCATTGACATCCAAAAAGTTCAGAGAACTTGTTCGAAACCGTTTTAACCACAGCATTTGTTTCATAAACGAATCCGGTTTCGTGCTATTAACACGCCAGACTGAAAAACTCCTTCCAAAGTTGATGTTTCACCGATTTTAGTTCGAAGCTACGGCTACAAGCTAAAAGGGAAGTCAACAGCGCCTCTATAGCGATCAGAAAGAGTAATTACAGTCACTGTGATACAATAAGTGCTCCCATCTGCAACCTGCTGGTTAAAAGAAATGAACAGAAATCATTTTCCACAGAAAGTGCTCCCATCTGCATTTTATTTAAAACAACATCTTTTAAATCTATTCTGTGCAAATTAAACACTCCAGTTTATTCTAAATAAAAAATATTTAAAATAACAAACAAAGACCTTGTTCACTCCTGCTAGCTGTCAAATACAGTAAAACAGTTTCACTGAAACTGAAAAACATTCTCTTAAGGCATCATACAACAGCATCTGATAACATTTTTGTGTGAAGTTGCATTTATTTTCATATCTTTTAAAGAGCGTTCGAGTGAAAAAAACAAAACAAAAATCAGGCTTGGGTTAGTAGTAACTGTTTGTAAAATAAGTTCTATTTTTAAGTTAACACTGCAGAGAGAGCATTTAACTTTTACATTTTTCATTGCAGGTAAAACCTAACAAGGAAAGGGTACTGAATGATTGAAAGACTTATTAAACGTTACAATAATATAACCAGAAAGCTGATTTTTAGTTAAATAACTCATTGCTGGATAAAAGAGAAAACATTTAGGTGCAAACACAACACTAAAATAAAAACCATTCTGCTGATTCTCATAAAATCAACATAAAACACAGACAGATGCAAATACAAAACCATTGTATTGATTGTCACAAAAAACAAAACAGAGATGGATGAGCCAATATATGATGAAGTTCCAATCGAAGTGGACACAAACATGTCAGAACATATATACTATAATGATCTGCCAGTTCCACCCGATTCAGAAGCAGGGTATGACAGTCCAGATTCTCTACTGGATTTCGATTCAGATTCGGAAGAATCACAGTCATCTCAAACGAATTTGGAAGCTTTACAGCTGATCAAAGTGGAGTTTGAAGAACTGCAGAACCATATACAGTGGCTATCAGAATCACTGAAGACATGTACACAAGAAAGAGATGAAGCTGACAAACGCTGCATGGAGTTACAAAGTGATAATGAGAGTTTACAGAGAAGATTAAAAGATTGTAGGGCAAAGTTAGTCTTAAGAACAGACAACCCCTACAATGACAAAGAGAATAAAAAACTGCAACATCAGCTGCAGTCGTTATCTAAGTCACATGAGAGAAGCATCCGAGAACGAGCTCACAAACTGGGTACAACGTTACAAAGTGATTACAAAAGATCACAAGAACGGTGCACAGAGTTACAAAGTGAACTAGAGAAATGCACCCAAGTCATGGAATCATATTCACAGCAGTACACATTGTTGCAACGTGATTATGAAGGGTTACGAGTCCAACTACAAAGTTGTCAGGCAGAGCGTGCCGTAGCAACAGAAAAACTCCTTGAAGAGAGAAAAAAATGTTTGGATCTCATGGAACGACAGTTTCAAAACCCACCCCCAAACCCATTTGTGCCACCTCCACCCCCACCGCCACAATCATTCCCATTCCAACCCACGGTTGGAACATACCCATGGGTGGGACCTGTGTACTCCTGGCCTGGTGTACCATATGCGCTGACGGGTGGACATGACAGCAGTTATCGAATCCCTCTCTCGATAGAACAACTCCACAAGCTTTCTAAATACATTCAACGCTTTGAACCAGGGCCGTTGGGTTCGAATGAAACCAAGGCCTATCTGAAAAATCTAGAGGTTGAGACTTTAAAACTGCAGATACGGTCACTGACTGGGTCAAGTGATGACAGCATCCGTGCTAGGGAAGATCTGTACAACAAATCTCTGGCAGATAACGCCGAACTGCAACGACGGTACACAATGTTATTGTCTGAAAATGCACAAAAACAGGAGCTGTTGCAGAGTTGCACAGAAGAGAAGGATGGTTATTATAATTTGTGGAAAACATTACAGGTGGAGTGTGAAAAAGATCGAGGTCAGTTAATTAAATGCACACATGAGATGGAAACATTTTCAAAAGGGTTCTCTGTGTTACAAGAGCAAAATGAAGAGTTACGAGTCGAGATAACTAATTGTAAGGCAGAACTGGCCTTGACAATGGATAAACTCGCGTTGGAGAGAAAAACAAGTTTCGATCTCATGCAAAAACTGAACCAAAACCCATCCACACCACACCATAACCCATCCACTCCTCTCCCAACATCACACACAAACCCTTTCACACCCCCTCCCGCACCCCAAGACCCTCACCCCTTCATTCCCCCTCCCGCACCCCAAAACCCTCACCCTTCAAATCCACCCCCACCACCACCTTCAAATCCACCCCTACCACAATTTATGGTACCTCCCCAATGGCAGGTACCTGTGTACCCCTTCTCGACAGGTGTACCATATGCGCTGGTAAATGGATTTGACAGAAATTTTCAACCCCCTCTCACAATGGATCAACTCCATAAGCTGTCTAAATACATCCGACCCTTCGAGCCTGGATCGTTGGGTTCGAATGAAACCAAGGCCTATCTAAAGAATCTCGGGTTGAAACTGGAACGTTTTTCAAATGTTACAGTTGACGATAGAGTCGCTTTGGTCAAGCTCACCTCAAGCCTGAAGGTTCAATCCTTTATTGAACGTCAGCCAGATGCCATTTTGAAAGATTACGATCTTTTTTGCAAAGTTCTAATATCGGAATACATTCCTCGTGTGGGACGCGTTGGTTACCCAGCCGCGATGAAGATCAAGCACGGACATAACGAACATCCACAAATTTATTATGAAAGACTCTTTGAGGCGTATTTTGGTACTAGGAACGAACCTGGGATGGAAGAGGAAAATGATTTTAAATTTCTCTTCATCGAAAACTTACACCCTCAGATAAGTACGTCAGTTGACATCGTCACCAACTACGAACATAAAACCATAACGGAATTAAAAGAGTGTGTCATACGAGTTTTTGAGGCGTACAAAAAGAATAAGACTCCCTTAGAGGCATTTCCAGGCGAAATGGGCAAAGGCCGATCACTGGAACTAGAAGGAGTGCGAGCGTCAGCTCCTCCTTCTGCAACGAGTGAGTCAAAACAAAACTTTCAGACCAGACCACGAAACGGAGGCTTCCGCCCGAATAAAGACCCTAAGTGGTTCAGATCGAACCAGGAGGGTGAACCCCAATATCAAAGGGGGGGTGCGCGTCCTAAGTTTAGGAAGTATGAGCACCTAGTAAACTCATACAACAAAGGATCCCAACGGGAACCCCCGAACAAAGGACCGGGTCCCCCTGCACCTCGAACGGAACAGTCCGAGATGGGTAAGAAATCACATAAGCCCCAGAAAAAAGGTCCTAAACCTCTGAGCTCAGAAGAGACAGAGAAGATACGTCGGTTGTTAGAAAATTTGAATAATACAAACAAAGATAACAAACCTGGAGCAATGTGTAGCACTATCATTGATAGTAACTCAGAGCACACATATAACATTGCCACAATTCCTGACAGTCAACATGATACTGGCAATCCGGAAAAAGACAGTCAACAGGACATTGACGGTAACCATGACATCATTGTTACAGAGCCTGAGAGTCCCTCAACAGAAAAAAGGGGGGAAACCTCACTCACCAAAGACAATGACTCGTCACAAACTGAACACTCAGACACATGTGTGACTGCACTACCAGTACAGATAAATGACATTGTCACAGACAATGGTAGACGTAAAAAACGTCGGATGAAACCTAAAACTTTTTGATCTTAGCTGATATTGTTATTGATTTTAATTGTTTTATTGTTTGTTTTATTGACATTTAATTCTGTTGCTCCTTGTAGCACTTTGAGATTTTCATTAATGAAAAGTGCGTTATAAATTGAATTCCTTATTATTATTATTATTATTAAAAGGTTCCTATGTAACATTATCAGAAAGGGGCCCGCTAAGAAAGCGTACCTGTCAATCACGTTAGAAGGGGTCCTCACACATGAGGCCCTCCTGGACGGCGGAGCTGACATAACCATTATGTCACCCAGACTGTTCGAGGAGCTAAAGACAGCCGCTAACAGTGTTGACAGAAAAATACCCCTCACAGAATGTGCTATAGATCTACAGGGTCTCGCAGAGACGAGAACAACCCTGACCGCTATAGCTATGGTTCACATGCAGATTGGCAAAACGACAATATACCACCCGGTACATGTGTCTACCGTTGACTCAATCCCATTTTTGGTTGGCCAAGATTTTATAAATCGTTTTAACGCGATTATAAATTATGGTGATCATACAATGTGGGCCACTGTGAGCAACCCACTGCCAATAGATATGCCTCCACAAGGTGACACTGGCTGTCTAACAGCAGGTACCGCGGAAGGCACAAGGGACTCCTCATTCGAGAGTGCCCGGTAAGTGAACCTCCAAATACAGGTGAGATAGCAGAGACCAAACAGTTGGACCCAACTCAGGACCAACAAGAGAGCCTCCTCTGCGAGCTGAAACATTCAGCACTCACTGAATACTACCTACCACGGGTAGTGAAAGGTGTGGAAATCCACGGATCCCACACTGCAGATGCTGTACTGTCCCCATGGTCAGAGAGGTCGGCGATCGGCCGAGCTTTCTATGAAACCTTGGTTCAAAAGCATGTGGATCTAAAACGGATCAGACAAACTTTCTGTTTTCCATTAGATCCCGACAGTAGGAAGGTAATGACCGCAAGAGGAGTTGTTTACCTGAAACTGAATTGGAACCAACGAGAACTGGCCCACCCGTTCCTCGTGGTCCCGAACTTACCACATGCAACCTACATAGGCTCTGACATTTTGGTAAGATTAGGTGTCCGAGTGGACACCAACAACAATGTACTGTGGTCACTAAACGCAGCCACAAAGGATTCTCCTGTGCTAACCACAGAGAACCTTAAAGCGGGACAGGCCATCCCTGAGGTCTGCCAGGTTTCCAATAGCCATAACACCGCAGTACCACCGCAGGTTGTGAACAACCTGGTGTCAATTCACATTGTGAAAGGACAGGCTATAAGCCAAAAACAGGCATACTTTCAACCATCTCCTATGTTTTTCAACTTAGGGCTGTCCATGGAGGTTACATGCCATGTGACCCTAGACAACAGGACCTCGTCTGTTGCTGTATGCAACACAGGCACAGAAGAGGTACTGATCCCAAAAAACACACAGCTTGGATGGTTGATCTCCACTGATTTTCATGATTGTGAACTAAGCATTCCATTTCTGGGGAGACTCCCAGGAAACTTGATTCCAAGTCAACACACGGGGAAAGTCTTGTTCACAAAACCAACACGGGCCATAGCTCTCTTCTCCCCCAATGATTCCGACCATGACACAGTCAACCGGTTCGGTTTCAACCAAGGAGACAGTCTAGGTCCTCAAACTTACAGTGCCCTACCTGTAGACAGGTTTCACGACACTGAAAGGGACTCAATGGAGCTCCCCAAAGAACAAGAACCCCTCTCAATTGCTTCACAGATTGAACAGGTGGTCGCTCAAGCCGACGCCCTGAAAACTGATGAAGAAAGGGACAAACTTCGCAAAGTTCTTTTAAAGTATGAGAAATCATTCTCAACTGACTCGATGGATTGTGGGTTGACCACGCTCCACACAGTGAGTATCCCAACCCCGCCCGATGCTCCACCTGCATTCGTCAGACAGTACAAAATTCCTCTGGCAGCACATGAACCTATCAGAGAGATCATCGATGACCTGTTAGAAAAAGGTATCATCCGATACTGTAATAGCACTTACTCTGCGCCTTTATGGCCGGTGTTAAAACCAAATGGTAAGTGGAGACTCACTATAGACTACAGAAAGCTAAACAAACAAGTTCCCTTATCCAGGTGGCCTATGACCCAGCTCCAACAGGAACTGCCCAAGGTCACCAATGGTAAGTACTTTTCAACCCTCGACGTCGCCTCTGGTTTTTGGACCATCCCTGTGCGCACCGAGGATCAATACAAACTAGCTTTCACTTTTGGTGGCCGACAATACACCTTTAACAGGTGTCCCTTTGGCTACGCTAACTCTCCTGCAGAGTTCAACATCTTCTTAAACAAAGCATGTCCAGACGCCCACCATCGTGGGACGCTGATTTACGTGGACGATGTCCTTTTGAGGCAGCCAACATTGGAATCACATTTGGCTGAGATCGACCACGTTTTGAATCAACTAACAACTGCTGGTGCTAAGATATCACTGTCAAAATGCCAGTGGTGCAGAACCAAGGTGGACTACGTTGGCCTACTTGTAGGTCCAGACGGAGTGCAACCACAGCTGACTCGCACCCAAGGCCTCGACAATCTCAAAGTCCCCACCAATCTCAAAGAACTACAAAGTTTTCTTGGCGTGTGTAATTACTCGAACCAATTCATTGAGAACTATGCAGACCTCGCAAAACCACTGACTGAACTCCTAAGGAAAGACGTTCCATTTGTCTGGACTGACAGACAACAGCAGGCAATGGACGCTCTTATAAACAGGATCAAGTCAGCCCCATGTTTAGTCTACCCAGACTACAACAAAGAGTTTTACTTGGAAGTGGGCTTCTCGGCCCATTGCATAAGTGCAGGTCTGTACCAACTACACGACAGAGACAAACGTGTGGTAGCCTATGCCAGCAAG
>JBBPBX010102985.1:0-11957 GCA_038048925.1 Garcialebias charrua | reverse complement strand
TTTGGTTCACAAAGATAACATCAAATATTAGGAGGTTTTGAAAGGTTAAGCATTAGCATCTAAGGTTTAATATAAAAACAATACCCCAGGATCCGATCTCCTGGATCCTAAAATTAACTGGATCAGTAACAATAGCGAGCTTAAACACGGGAGAAGCCTCCGTTAACATGAGTTGCCTTGTACTAAACCCTCCGGTCCCCAGCTGCTGAGGTGGAGGGAGGTGTAAGGTGAAAAAGGGGTGTGGCTTATGGAAGCTAGGAGGTGAATTGTCCAGATGAATTCTCCTATTGACAGCCTTCAGTCGGAAGCTGTCCCACGTAGTTCCAGGTAATACCCGAGCTCCTGGACCGGTTCAATAGACCCTGTTAGCAGGTAGGCTGCAGTGAGGGCGTGTCATGTGCCTTGTGATTACCTCGCTGATTTTGGAAAGCGAACATGGCGACCACGAAGGGACCCTCTTTATGAATAAAGACTCCCAAGAGACAAGGCGTGCGTCAAAGGACTGACAAGCGCCAGAAAAAACGACTCCTCTTAGAGTAGAGAAGTTGTAGTCGGCTGGTCTAAGCTATCAGCTAAGTGCCCCTTAATTCCACAGCAGTGGGCGGGGTAAAAAGGGCTTACTAAGAATCTGCTGACCACAGATCCGGAGTAAGATTAGCAGCAGGTCGGTTTTCATCCCAGGTACAGGGACATAAAGTCAGTCGGCTTTGAAAACGGACAAACTCGAGACGACAAAAACGAAAAATGGCTGCAGAAGCGGCACCAACAGGACTGGTGGTCCAGTCCACAGAAAACGATCCAACTGGACCAAAACCCGCACCAGCGGCAACGACAAAGACTGAGGATCCGCCCAAAATGGACGATCCGAACCGACAAGAACCGGACACAGCAGGTGAGCCAAAGAATGAGATTCCGATAGAAATAATTCCGTACGGCCAGGGGTTCCCTACTTGGCATTCCGACCTTCAAACAAGGTACAGAAGAAGTCATATAAAAGTAAACGATAAGGAATTAGAGACCTACCTGGCTAAGGAAATAGCAGAAAATAATATCTTCTGTAGTCCTGGGTTGGTAGAAGGCCGTCAGATAATGGTAATAAAAGACCCAGGCTTTATGACACGTACAGCTGGCCCCAGAACATGGCTAAAATGGTGGGCACAGCAGCTTGAGGCCCCTTATGGCCTAAACATAATAATGTTACACAGTCCCTCGGCCGAGTATGACCCTCTCGTAAAGAGGGCGGCTAAGACATCGGGGATAGCACATTCTAGCGCAACTCCTGATGCAAAAGCAATCAAAACACTTCCCCAGTATGAGGAGGAATTGACTAAAATGAAAGCATACAAAGTGAAAAGGAAACAGACACCTAAGATGGAACCTGGAAATGACTCTGTAACAGGATCTCCTGAAACTACGGACGATGAACGTGGGGGGGGAGGAACAAATCCAACAGCTCCCCCGCCAGGTGAAGGAACATCAGGAGAGATGAGGTTCGTAATTCTCCCATACGGCCATGGTTTTGAGTCCTGGCACCCAGAAGTTCAGAGGGTAGTTAGGGAGAACAGCGCGGATATAGAGGAAAAAACCCTAAAACAAGGTCTGGTGCATTATATAAAATATAAAAGAGAATACTATGGTTTGCCAGGAACAGACAACAGTCAACTGATAATAGTAAAAGACTCGGCAGAAATAACAAGCAAGTGCGAGATTAGAGCGTGGCTACGATGGGTGATGAATCAGATTGAGGAGAGTAGGCGCGGAAATGTGACCTCTATCCTCAGTCCTTCAACTGAGTATGACCCCCTAATAAAAAGGGTTGCCAAAGAAACCGGGTTGGGTGTATACTTAATAGACCCAAACGTTAAAGCAACCCCAATGAGTGAAACGTATAGGGAAGAAATACATAAGTTGAGACAATACCGGCAAAAAAGTTACGGAGCAACAGGTAACCCGGAGCATGGATCAGACTCTGAAATAAACACTCCGGAAGAGTCAGGTAAAGAACCTGAGCCAGAAAGGAAGCCCGTTGTTCCTAGGAGAACAAGGGCCACAAGAAAAGAAATAGAACCAGGTCTCTCAGTCCTCTTGTATGGCCGAGGGTATGAAACCTGGGACCCATCCATGCAAGAAACGCTCAAACGAAACAACCCGAAACTAGGTGAGAAAACCTTGCTGAAGGACCTGCACGAACAAATAGGAGAGCTGGGGGAGTTTAACTGCACCCACATGGGGCATTTAAGCCAAATGGTAGTATGGGCACACCCAACGGAAGTAAAGACAAAAGCCGAAGTTCTAACTTGGTTGGAGTGGTGGACACAAGTGATTGGGGAAACCACTACAGGAGAGGTGTTAGACTTATACAGCCCATCAGAAGAGTACGACCCCCTAGTGAAAATGGTAGCCAACGAAATGGGTGTGGGCTGGGTCACTAGCGCTGAGGACAGGACGGTAAAAGCGACCTATAGATTTAAAGAATACACTAAAGAACTGAATAAACTTAGGCAGTACAAGCAAATGATAGCAGATCGGAAAAAAGCAATACCAAAAGGGCGAGGCAGCAGTGGACTGGGCTGCGCAGCCATAAAACCAGCCTCAAACCAGGGTCCCAGTTCATGGGGTTCCAAAGGGAACTTAAGAACTTACAGAGAAAACCGTACTTATGGTACTGACCCAGAATCAAGTGAAACGGACAATGAAGGGGACCCCAGGTCTCCTGCCACCAGCCCCGAAAGAAAGAGGAAAGGAAGGAAAGACAACGGAGATTCAAATCCCGGTGAGTCAGATGACAATGCCGGTAAGGGATTCAAAATTATGACCCGAGCCCTGGCAAAACAGTTAGCCGAATTCTTGAACGTAAACCCCGTAGAAAAAACGGAGATACATAACCCAAAAGGGCAGTTAAAACCCCAACAGGAAACTAAACCACCCCTAGTAGGTTCCTTACGACCCTCGGGAGAAATTCCTAAGAAAAGTATTGCTAAGATAAAACATCATGACCAAGACTTTGAACTCCCTCAGGGATCAGGCAGTACGGGGCAAACTTTCAAAGGACTCCTTGAAGGAGTACCAGAACCAGCCCCAAGAGCAAAACCAAGGACTGGATCTCCTCGCAAGCAACCCATAGAGACAATCCAATTCTCAAAACCCCTCGGTCCATTACCCGACGAAGCTCGGGTCTTAAAACTTCAAAATGGGATCAAGGTATGTAGTTTGGTAGGAAGCGCCTTCACAATGGAGGGCGATGGGCTGCTGGTATTCACCAAAAATAACTGTAAAATCCATAACAAAACTTTCAGAAAGGTCCTGAACACTGCAGCTGGACCCCAATATGAAAATGAAGTAAGAGAGTTGATGGCACAAACACGAGAATCAGAGTCAAAAGTGTGCCTAACGAGCGGAGGGAATCTCTTGTATAATACTATAATACATGTCCCAATTAGAAGCTACAAAAAAGCAGATAGTAACGAGGGGTATATGAGAGAAATGATAAAGGCCCTCGAGCAAGGGATGGCCCAAGCGCTCGCGAAAAACTTCAGACGAGTAGTAACGACAACCGAAGGGTTACGATCTGAAAACCTCCAGTGGGAAATAGCCGAACGAGTTGCTGTTCATACAATGACTTACTTGGCAAGCAGTATGCCAAGCGCTACCTTGCTAAAAGAAATAGTCATAGTGACCCCACCCCACCTGGAGGAAGAACGAAAGAAACGGTTGTTGGCCGAAATGTCCCCGCCAGGGAAACATCCGTCAATAAACAACCCAAGAACCTGAAATGAATGATGGGGAGGTGCCAGGTACCTCAGGGGTCACAGGACAAAAGAAGTCCATCGCGAAAGACACCCATGAAAGGTTAACACTGATTGAGACCACCCCCATAGGGAAAGAGTTGAGCGGTTCTAATTCCAGAATCAGGAGGAGTGGGGCAGATACTCCAGAAGGACGAACTGGATGTCAGGTAGTCACCGCAATACAAGCTTTAAATGCAGGAAACGCAGAGATCGGGGATAAACACCCGCAAGAAGGGTTAGGTCAAGAATTTGATGAAGACCTAAGTTTAATAAACTATGAAAGTGACGATAGTGTTAGCCTGAGCTCAATGGAGCAGAATCATCTGCCAAAAAAGTCCTTGAGGTTTGGACTAAAGAAGGGGCAAAAGAAACCAGTGCCACTCATAGATCCACAGCAAGCATCAGAAAGAATAGCCAGGGACCCAACTTGGGGTCTCATACAGACAAAGCAGGGACGTAGTACATATGTTCCTGAGGCCGGCCAAAGCCACCGTGATATTCCAACAGAGTGGGCCGATAAATTAGATGAGATGGTGGGATTGACAGTAAAAGCCACCTTGGGAGAATGGGCTAACATTTTGATGATGCCCATGTTCCCCACATTGGCCGCTCACCAAGACCTAACCGAAAATTTTAGAACCGCTTATGTGTCAATAGCGCACGATGTGATGCTGAGAAGAATGAGAAAGACTGCATACAAATATGCCAAAGAAACAAATGAGAAAATGAGGGATGAGATATCAGAGAGTGATGAAGAAGCATCTGGTCAGGGAGAAACTAGTCAGGAATACCACGAACCTCAGTTAGACCAAAAATCTAAGAGGGCTGAACAAAACCGAACCATCAGCTCAGAAGCTGATAGTTATCGTGAGTACAAAATGCTGAAAAACCTAGTAAGGGAAAAAAGACCTGATGAAAAACCCGAAGAATACATAAAAGATGTATGGCCTATGGTAATTAGTTCCACGGAGTGTGACGCAGCCAGAAAGCTGTGGCTGGGTAATGTCACTGCAAACCCAGTGGGCAAAGAGGAGTCAGCTCAAGATCATTTTGAGAGATTGGTTCTTGAGGACATGGATGATGAGGATGCTCAAATTCAACGGGCAAAAGTACGCATGGATCAAGGCCAACACCTCACATCAGTCTGGTATTCACTAAAACAAAATGTCCCACCAAAAAGGTATGTTAAAGCCTTAAGAGTAGTAACAAAGGGTAGGAAAGGTGAAGTGAAATTCATTTCAATGCCCAATGATACTTTAGTCCCCCAGATCGATCAGGCAGTGAAAGCTTATGATCTAGAACAACAGTACTGGGAGGAAAAAAGGAAAAATGAGACAAAACAGAGCTCAAAACAGCCAAAAGTGGCCCCTAGGGCCCCTCAACAACAACAGCAGCAACAATATAGAGGGTCCCCAAGGCAGTCTGAGCCACAATACAGAGAAAATCCCCAAAGACCACGATCCGAACAACAGTATGGAGAACGGTCTCAGAGACCTCAGCAAGAACAACAGTACAGAAACCAACAGCCAAGAAGGTATCAAGCTTCACCTGGAAATGCAGCACCTCAGAAAAAGAGCGATTACGTGCCTACAGAAGAATATAATAGAATGACCCCTGAGCAAAGACAGGCCCTCCAGGAATCCCGAAAGAAAAGGGATGGGGGGCCAGCTAAATAATGGCTGATAGGTCGCGGGTCACCCTAGAAGGTGCTTATTGGGATGGGGACGAAATCCACACCAAAGTGGATGGAGAGCCCTATCTGATAGACTCTGGGGCAGAGGTGTCTATGACCCGCAAAAACCTAAAAACAATAGGACACCTAACGGTTCAATTGGCTAATGGAACCATAGAAAAAATGCCTTATGCATTATGGCACGGAATTGTTTGGATCAAAGGACCATACAACCTAGTTGCAATAACTGATTTGAAAGAATTAAGAAAACCACGGAAGGACCGTAGAGCTCTAAATAGACGACTGGATATGCTTAAGTCCAGGTTAGTGAAAATAGGGCCCACTCATGAGAAACATGAATCAGAAGAATGGTATAAACCTGTAAATATTCCCGAAGTAACAGAACAAAGAATAAATGAAAGTGACTTCTCCCCGGCTGGGAAAGAGAAGTTAAAACAAATCATAGAGTCGGCCTCAGTGGCCAGATTTAAAAATGATTGTGGAGATTTAGGCCCATCAATTGTACATACAATTGAAGGAGGTGTACATCCACCGGTAAGACAGTATCCTTTGAACCCAGGAGCAATAGAAGAAATGAACAAAATTGTGAGGGAATTAAGTGCTTTAGGGATTATTAGAGAAGAATCTTATCCCATTACTAACAGCCCCATTCAAGCGGTAAAGAAACCTGAGTCCGCAGGAGGGGGATGGAGACCAGTAATTAATTTTAAAGCACTAAATAGGCGAACGGTAGCAAACCGAGCGAGCCTCATAAACCCTCAAGGAACTCTGAAAACTCTACAAGTGAAAAAGTACAAATCCTGCATTGATTTGGCAAATGGATTCTTCTCTCTCAGACTTGCTAAACAATCACAAGGGAAAACAGCTTTTACCCATCAAGGAAGGAGCTATGTGTGGCAGCGTTTGCCACAGGGGTACAAAAACTCTCCAAATGTGTTTCAGTCAGCCGTAATGGATGTGCTTAAAGACTTGGGCGCAACAGTTTACATCGATGATGTGTTCATCGCAGATGACACAGAGGAGGAACACCTAGAACGGTTGGCAGAAGTGTTGCAACGAGTTACAAAAGCAGGGCTGAAACTTAATCTGAAGAAATGTCAGTTTGGGCAGTTCCAAGTAAACTATTTAGGTTTCCAAGTAACGGCCGATCTGGGCCTTTCTGAGGGTTACAGAGAAAAACTTGAGCAAATTCAGCCCCCTGAATCCGAAAACGAGCTACAGAAAATCTTAGGACTGTGCAACTATGTGAGAGATCATGTTCCTAACTACCAGAAATATGCAAAACCCTTGTATGCCTGTCTGAAGAAAAAGGAAGGACAGGATGAAAAGAAAAGCAAACAAGCATGGATTTGGACAGCCGGAAATCAGAAAGATCTGGAAGAACTCAGAGAAAAGATCAAAGAAGCAGTGCGATTAGAGCCAAGAAGTGTAATGACAAAACTAGTAGCTGAAGTCAGTTGCGAAGATGACAACGCTATGGTATCAGTTAAAAATGAACATGGAGGGCTAGTCACTCTCTGGAGTTACTCGTTAACCTCAGTTGAGAAAAAGTTTCCCCAGGAAGAAAAAGAACTGGCAGTGTTAGCCAGATACTGGGGTACTCTAAAAGATCTAGCTCAAGGCCAACCTATCAAAGTCATAACACAAAGTCAAGTGCACAAATATCTCAGAAAAGGGACAATAGAAAGTACCAAAGCCACGAATTCCAGATGGGGTAGTTGGGAGGACATTTTATTAGACCCCGATCTAGAGATCGGACCAGCACAACCTGTGAGTAAAAAAGCAAAAAATGAGATGCCCGAAAAACCTAAGACACACGACTGGACTCTCTACACCGATGGATCTAAGAAAGGAACCGATCAGGTGGCACATTGGGGATTTATTCTTAAATTTCAAGGGAACGAGTGCTGCCGTAGGAGGGGGAGAGTGCCAGGAAGTGCGCAAACTGGAGAAGTTACGGCAGTACTCGAAGGGTTGCTAGAACTAACTCACAGAAAAGTAAAAACAGCACGAGTAGTGACTGACAGTTATTACTGTGCACAGGCTCTGAATGAGGATTTATCCATTTGGGAAGAAAATGGATTTGAAAGTGCTAAAGGGAAAGTGGTGGCTCATCATGACTTGTGGAAGAAAATAGCTGAAATTAGGCTAAACTTGCAATTGGAAGTCGAGCACCAGAGATCCCACACTAGGGAAGGAAAGCACTGGCAGGGTAATGATGAAGTTGATCGTTATGTACAACAGAGAAAAATCGTTTTTGTCGGGATCGAGAAGTGGGAACAAACCCCCCAGGGAAGGAGGGTCCCACAGGAGTGCGTGTCTGAGGTTGTGCGGGGCGTGCATGAGAGCTTAGGTCATGCGGGCGTGCAACCTACACGTAAGGAATTGGAGCATCAGGAGCTCTGGATTCCCTTAAAACAAATCCGCGAAGTGCTACTGGACTGTAAGATATGTGGTCAATATAATGCAGGGCGCAGGGGGCACCGAGTGGATGGACAAACTATCAAAAGTACCATACCCTGGGGTTCAGTGTGCATGGACGTAGCTGGACCCATGGGGATCACAGGCAAGAAGGGAGAGAAATACCTTATTGTGCTGGTGGACTCAATGTCAGGGTATGTGATAGTGAAACCAGCAAGAAAAGCTAATGGCAACAGTGTTGTTAGCATGCTGGAACAAGTCTGTGGGGCGTTAGGTATTCCAAAAGAGTTGAGAACCGATAATGGGACACACTTTCGCAATGCACAAGTAGATCACTGGTGCCAGATGTTTGGGGTAATGCGTGTTTACTCACCTCCCTACACACCCCAAGCTAACGGAGTGGCTGAAAGAGCCATAGGTTTAGTCAAAAATTGGATAGCTAAAAATGCTAATACCAAAGAATGGAGCACTAAAACTGTGGAAATAGGACAGGCCTTGAATGACAGGCGCAGAGCTGATAGGCCCTCCCCTTCAGAGGAGCTTAACCAACGAGAGTTCACCACGCAGGAAACTGGGCGGGGCTCCGATGATAAAGGGGAACAGTCAGACTCTGACGTCTCATTCAAGGTGGGGCAGAAGGTGTGGATCAGAGCCCAGGATCACCCGTCAGCAGTTGCGGTAAGACCCAAATACAACGCCACAGACAGAGTCAAAAGACTATTAGACAAAAACACCGTAGAATTAGTCAAAAAAGGGGTCCAAGGTATAGAGCAATTGAAACCAATTCCTAGCTAAGTTGAAACCAGAAACCGGATTATGGCCAGTGAACCAAGCAGCATGCTCCCCTACATTAGAATGGCCACTATATACGGGGGAGTTATCCTACGAAGGACAAGCACAGGGCTCTGGGCAGGAAGGGCCCTGAACACATTGGAATATGCCAAAAAAGGATACCTGTCAACGGAGAAGGAAGTTATAAAGTGGAGTGCACTGTATAATCAGTGTGCAATTTGCGCAAAGGCTACTGGTTTGCCTTTAAAATTTGGAGGCCCGGGGAAGAAAAAGCCCCTCAGGCCTAAATCAAACAGATTTGATGTTGAACACTTAAAAATAAAACCAGTAAAAGTAATGAACGCGTTTATCTGCGGAGAATGCAGAATTGCTGTCTTGCCTCGAATAATCATTATCACTCAATGGGATCTGAGTGGAAAAGGCCCGAAGGACTGTACCTGTGAATGGGATGGAACAGACGTGAAATATTGCGGAGACTGCCGAGCTGAAATGCTACAAGCTCGGCTGCTGCACTCTGAGAAAGCAATGGGTTGGCAGACAAGGAAATGCTGCGACCCGCTCAAAGCCTTTAAAACACAGGTTGACAAAGAAAAATCTGAGGTCCTGAGGCAAGCCCCGACCATACAGAGGTATGACCGGGGACCAAATGCGAGCCCCTCGGCTCCACCCCTGTATCCAGGTATAGAAGGTCCCAGTGGGGTAGAACAAACTGACTCAAAAGAGAGGGATTGGAACCCTCGAGACCTACTCGAACAATCAATACAGCAGTCCTGGCCCTATAGCCCTATGATGGGGAGAGTGAAAGACGCCCCTCTCGGCACAACCCAATTCCCATTAGTCTTTAGAGTATTTCGGGACCCATCAGAGACAGAAGGAATAGAAACGAACCAGCTCCCCGATGAGATAAACGAAGAAGCTCAGAAAGGAGGGTGGAAAGGTCCCTGGGAATTAGCAACATGGGCCCAACTGATTGCAGAGGTGGTCTTGAATCAGAGTCTTCCACTGGTAGACCTGCCTGAAGTCCCTCGGGAAGCAGGGGCCAGACACACAAATTTGTACTACACCACCACCAGTTTAGATGCGTGGACAGTACATGGGGCGAGAGCCAAGCAGAAAACCGCTGAGTATTTAGTCACCCCGGAAGCCTGGGAGAGGCACGGAGTGCTGCAGATTCCCGGAACAGCAGCGCAACGGGTGAACACACCCATCAGGCCAGACTCCACCCAGAGGGTTAGAATTTCCGTGCAAATGATCCTTGCACCATACCTGGGTGTGTACTCAGTCGGAGCCACAGTTCAGCCGATCGAGGACAGCAAAGACGAAGCAGAAAAGCCTCGATCAAGCAAAGCAGGAAAGAAACAAAGTGGATTAAAAGCTTGGGCCAGCAAAACGTTCCATCGAAAATGGAAGAAAGCGGACAAGTAAAAACCAACCAAAGGGTCGCTAGAGTCATCAATGGATCTCATCGCAACAACAGAAAAGGTAGAAAAAAGCTAAGAAAAATTATAAGATGCCCTAGTATAATTTGGAATGGAAAAGCTAATCTAAAGTCAGTTGGAACAGCGGGTTCATGTTGGTACCGGAACTACCCATACGCGTGTGCGCCCTATGGGCCAGGCGAGATAGATTTTCTCCCCAGAACAAAAGAGCAACCGCGTGAGGAAGTGGTAAATGTGTTGTTCCAAAGGGCCAGAATTGGGCCCTATGTTCCAGCCCTAATTGTCCACGGTAAACTGGTAAAACTAGATCGGCCGAGAAAAGACTTCTCCATCCAATATAATGGGTCATCAAATTATTACAATTCCTGTGTAAGGACTTACAGGGAATCAGACCTAACCCAGGCAAAAGACAGGCCTCTTGGGTTAGTCTGGATAAGTGATTTCACTACACTCCCATATAACCCAAGCCCAATGGGGACACCCTGGATTTTTAACGCGGTCCAGATGATAATACAAGGACTCCAGGTTAAAATCAAATGGGGCCCAAACTATGCAGAACCCCATCAAACAGAATACTGTGAAATCTCAGTGGGGGATCAAATCATCTGGGCTACGAGTCCAACTTTGCGGATAGGAATCCATGAGAGGGAGTGTGACCCAGAGAAAGTGGTGGTTGAAAACACTAGACTACCCGTGCGAATGCTGTACGACCGAATCCGTGCCCCTTCCCATAGCTGGGAAAATTATCCCCTAAGGCTGGCTTACAGGATAAAAATATCCTACAGAGGGCATCCATTAGTCTGTATAACAACACAATTGATCGAAATGGGCAAAGATTATGATAGATACGCGGCCGAAATGAGAGAAAAGGCCATAGATCAGATATTCTATATATGGGAACATTACGAAGCCTCTGCCCGCAATGATGCACCCTTTGGCCAGTTACACGGCCCACAGCCTGAACCTCCATGCTGGGGGGTCTCCCAATGGAAATGGGTGTGGCGGGGGTTGAACCCAGACTTGCATCACCCCTCGCCCCTTTGTGTGGAGCTCTATAAAGAGAGGGTGATGAGAAGAGAAAAAGGTGAGACACCACCTAAACCTCCCAGGTACACGATCAGCCCAGAAACACGACATCGGATCCTGGCATGTCTGGACCCGATTTTTCCACCAGGCATGTAATGGAAGAAGACATTATAGACTCAAAAACAATAGATGAAGATACTGAGAATATTTTGGTTCAATTTGAAAGAGATGGTCCAAAAATACCAGCTCTAAAAATAACAGGAAATGAGAAAATAGTTTGGCTCAACAAACCTAAACTCGATATCTCTCTATGGACAGACTGCACCAAGAATTACTTTTATTCAAACACCAAATATTTTAAAAAGACTAAATTAAATGACCCTCAAAAAGAATATCACTTGAAGCCAGCATACCTGCCCCGGTATGAAAATAGTCCTAAACCTTGCCCGCCAACCTCACCATGGATATTCAACGTGGTTTACCTGACAGTAGCGGGAATAAGTATTAAATTAAGATGGGGACCTAACTATCGTGAAACCTTCCAAAGTCGATTCTTTGAAATCTCTGTGGGAGGCATGGTGATATGGACCACAAGCCCCGCTATGGTGAAAACCATCCAAGGAATGGTGAGTAACCCAGAGCGCTATGTTATCGAGAACCAACACCTACCTATAAGAGTGTTAAGAGACCGTATGAGGACCCCCTACCAACGTTGGCACAGGCCATGGCCAGAGAAGGGTACGTGATGCATGTGTTGTATCAAGACCAACCATTAATGGTTCTAATAGAATCTGTGAC
>JBBPBX010102984.1:0-11957 GCA_038048925.1 Garcialebias charrua | reverse complement strand
AAAACAAGTGATAAAATCAAATAAAATCAATAATGATATCAACTAAGATTAAAGACAGAATAATGTGGAGGCAGAATAGGCCTGCTTAAAAAATAAATAAATAAATAAAACAAGTGATAAAATCAAGTAAAATCAATAATACTATCAGCCAAGATCAAAGATAAAATCATGCGGAGGCAGAATAGGCTTGCTTAAAAAGAAAAGTCTTTAAACCGCTTTTAAAGTCAACCAGTGACTGTGGAGCTCTCAGGTAGTCAGGGAGGGAGTTCCATAGGCGGGGGGCAGCCACACAGAATGCCCTGTCTCCCATGGTCCTTAATTTGGTTCGTGGAATGTGAAGTAGATTACTGTTCTGTGATCGTAGAGACCGGGTGGATGAATATGGTGCAAGAATGTCCTTTAGATAGTCAGGTGAAGTTCCGTGTAAGCATTGGTGTGTAATGAGAGCAGTTTTGTACTGAATTCTGTAGGTGACAGGAAGCCAATGGAGGTTATGGAGAATGGGTGTAATATGTTCAAATTTACGAGCTCTCAATAAAATCCTTGCTGCACTGTTTTGAATATATTGAAGCTTCTGAAGGTTTTTGCCAGGGATTCCAATAAACAGGGAGTTGCAGTAGTCGAGCCTGGAGGAGACAAAGGCATGGACGAGTTTCTCAGCATCGGAAAAAGTCAGAGATGGGCGAAGTCTGGAGATGTTTCGAAGATGGAAGAAGCAAGTTTTAAACAGATGCTTAATGTGATTTTCAAATGTAAGATGAGAGTCCATTTTTATTCCAAGATTTGTAACAGAGGTGGAGAGGGGGATGTCTTGACCAGAGAAGGAGATTGTTGTTAAAGTTTATGTTTGTACCTGGTGAGGGGTGCCAATCATTATGGCCTCAGTCTTGG
Source organism: Garcialebias charrua (assembly GCA_038048925.1). NCBI lineage: Eukaryota > Metazoa > Chordata > Actinopteri > Cyprinodontiformes > Rivulidae > Garcialebias > Garcialebias charrua. The sequence goes on along the minus strand of JBBPBX010102984.1, from coordinate 11,066 downwards.
AGCAGTTTAGTTGAAGAAAGTTCTGATTCATCCATGCCACTGAAAGAACAAGATCTCGGATACAAGCGGTTGAAATGAGTTTTCTCCGCAGGGTGTCTGGACTCTCCCTTAGATATAGGGTGAGAAGCTCAGTCATAGGGGAGGGACTCATGGTACATCCAGACCGAACGCGTTTTCAACGGCAAAAAAGCTCGACACGCACGCAAGTGGACGCACTTTGTGTCCAGACCAAAAAGCCAGAAGCGAAACTGCTGCGAAAACTGCTGCGCAGGGTTGCCAGATAAGAATTAATGAATCATCTAGTACTGTTGCTTATTTTTTATTTTTTTTACCCAAACTGTCATATTTGCTGCGTGAGGGTCTGATAAGATTAATAGTGTGTTGAGTTTAGTGAACATTTGCACTGAAAAGGGGTAAAAAAAAATAAAAAATAAAATAAAATTCATGTTTATCTGGCAACCCTGCTGCTGCGGGGTGTGTGGGAGGAGCTTACCGGTGTACCGAGTCGTCAATGCACTCCGCGAGGCGAGGAGCTCTTTATTTCTGTCTCTGTGGAGCAGACTTGACTGGTTGTGAAGGAATTGTCGCGAACACACAGCTACAATGAGTTTCTCTTCCATATTCCATGACTCCGCGGGTTTTTTCTGTGTTCCACAAACAATACGTCACATGCGCAATGGTTTCCGCGTCACTGGTTTCCGCGTCACATAGGGACTCTCCCCCTGACCCCCTCTCTTCTCCCCCGACTCTCCCTGATTGGTTGACACACCAACCAATCGGGTAGAGTTTGAGCGGCGTTTGAAAGTTGAACGGCGAAATCTTCAGCATGTTGGAGGCGTGCTTTGGAGGTTGACGCGGGTTCACGTGCACGGAAATCGCTCTCCAGCACGCTCAACACGCACGCGACGTGACGCAAGACGCCAGGAGGCGCATGGAGGTGCGTCCCCCATTGACTTTGCATGTAAACTGGACGTTCCTGCAGTTGAAATCGCGTTCGGTCTGGATGTACCATTAAGAGATAGGGTGAGAAGCTCAGTCATCCGGGAGGGACTCGGAGTAGAGCCGCTGCTTCTCCACATCGAGAGGTGGCTCGGGCATCTGGTTAGGATGCCTCCTGGACGCCTCCCTGGTGAGGTGTTCCAGGCATGTCCCACCGGGAGGAGACCCAGAGGAAGACCCAGGACACACTGGAGGGACTATGTTTCTTGGCTGGCCTGGGAACGCCTTGGGATTCCCCCAGAGGAGCTGCTCCAAGTGGCTGGGGAGAGGGAAGTCTGGACCTCCCTACTTAGGCTGCTACCCCCGCGACCCGACTCCGGATAAGCGGAAGAAAATGGATGGATGGATGGAAGTACCGTAAAAACCGGTCTATAATACACAGTATTTTTGCTCATTTGAATGTCCAGCGTATTAAACACCGAAGAGTATTATTTATGGATTTTTTCCCATATTTTTAGACTCATTTTTCGCTCTGATTCTTCGTTTTTCATTTTTGGCGAAAATGGTGCAGTACCAGTTTCGGCCGCTATACGGGCGCTGTAGGCAGCAGCCAGCAGAGGACTCAGAGAGTGAAGAGGAAGAGGGGCCACTTCCAGAAGTTTCTACTTGCTGTGTCCGAAAAAAGCCTCCTTTGGTCGGACTGATGACTCTGTCGCTGCCCGCTCCCTGCTGTGGATGTAGCTGTTTTTGTTTGCAAGATACCACTCATAAACCACACCGCGGATTTTTAAATCCAGCTGATTTCACATTTGGTTCAGCTCAGGAGCCCGTCTGCTATAGTGAGGTAAGAAATATATTTTTAAGCGTTTATTTAGCTAAATTTAAAGAAACAAAGCGTCCGGTTTGACCCGCCTGGCGCCTGCATAAAAGTCAGCGAACTTTTTTTTTTAATCCAGCTGATTTGAACATTTCGTTAAACTCAGGAGTACGTCTACTATTAAGTCAGCTCAGAAATATATTTTTTAAGCGTTTATTTAGCTAAATTTAAAGAAAGAAAGCGTCCGGTTTGACCCGCCTGGCGCCTGCCTAAAATTCAGCGAACTTTTTTTTTTTAAATCCAGCTGATTTGAACATTTCGTTAAGCTCAGGAGCCCGTCTGCTATGAAGTCAGCTAAGAAATATTTTTTTTCTCGCAAAGAAATAATTGTTTTACCGTGTTTCCTTGTGAAGATCTTCGTACTCGCTTGCTTCTGTCGCCGCCATCTTGATTAGGGCAAATGAGGCGCTGACGCGTCGCGTGGTGATGACGCGTATTAAACACCGAGGCGTATTGTGTATGTCTTTTTCTTGTTTATTGTTAATAATTGGACAAAGCGTCTTAAACACCGGAGCGTATTTTCCTCCGGTGAATACGGTAAACACTTGATTCTAGGGATGTGCCGATCGATCGGTCACCGATCATAATCGGTCGATAATCATTAAAGCGTATGTGATCGGCTTTTGCCTTCAATTACCGATCACAGAGCCTGTGCAGCAAGCCTGTGCAGCATTCAGTTTGTCCCCCACCCCCCTTTCACCCCGCTCCTCCCTCCCGCTCAGTGGGTATAAATTGCGCATGCGCGTAGAGGAAGCAGCTCGGGTCTGCTTTTTGAGCGACAGTCTGACATTGGAAGACTTCTGGCCTTACGGAAAATACTGACGTGTACACGAGCAGTAGCTAGTGGAGGCAGTGACGGTGTTTTTTGCCGGGAGGAGCTGAAAGTTGAACCAGCTGTGTCGGTGGATCACTTCACTTACATCTCAAGACGCTACATGACGACTCTGGACACAGAAGACCACGGCGGGGAGGCACGGCTGTGCTGTGAATGGGCCAGAGAGGAAAAGTTGTGTAGGTACTGAGAAAGAGGCGAGTGGTGATTGTTCAGGTAGTGAAAGGATGAGTTCAAGAAGAGGAAATTCTTCGGCGGTGGCAGGTGCAGGAAAGAATGGAAAGGTAGTGACAAGCAGGGATGAGTCTGAAGAAGAAGAAATGGAGAAGGAGGTAAAGGAGTTCAAAGTAATTGTTAGAGTCCAGGGGGAAAAGGGACACCAATTAATCAACCCAGTTAAGCTATCCACTATTTTGAAGACTCAAGTGGGAGACATTACAACAGCAAAAATTCTGAGAGATGGTAACTTGATGATTATTTGCAATACTGAAGAACAAAAAGACAGAGCATGCAGAATGAAAGAGATAGGAAGATGCAAAGTGATAAGCGTGAGTCTTGTGCAAGAAGGGAATAGGTGGAAAAAAGGAGTGATTTGGGGGATACCGGTTGAAGTCTCAGTTGAGGAAATAAAATTAAATGTTAGAGGGGGAAAAATTAAAGAAGTGAGAAGACTCCAGAGTTTTCAAGGTGGAGAGAAGAGAAATAGTGAAAGCATTTTGTTAGAATTTGATGAAGAAAAACTCCCTGAAAAAGTCTATGTAGGATTTATGGCCTACAGTGTGAGAGAATACATCCAACGTCCACTTAGGTGTTATAATTGCCAAAGATTTGGCCACACAGCTCAGACATGCAAAGGAAAGAGAAGGTGTGCACGATGTGGAGAAGACCACGAATATGAAAAATGCAATAAGAGCAGGCAACCAAAATGCTGCAATTGTGGTGGCAGCCATAGTGTGGCATATGGGGGATGTGAAGTGATGAAGAGGGAGGTACAGGTCCAGCAGGTCAGAGTACCGGTACGCAACAAAGTGTCCTATGCAGAGGCTGTCAAAGAGGTAACGCAAAGAAAAGATGTTGAGGCGGAAAACATGTTGGCTGCAGGGACAAACCAAACAAGAGAAAGTAATGCGTGTGTGGATTTAAAAAGCTTAGTGACATTCATTGCAGGGGTAATTAATGCAACAATGGACATAAAGTCAATAACAGAGAGAATTCAAATAATAGTGAAAGCAGCAGCAAATCATCTTAATATACACGAACTATCATGGGAAGAAGTGAGGGACGATCTCAGTGCTCAGGCCAATCAGGAAGCAGCATGGATAGGATAACACTTACATTATGGTCTTGATCCTTCACTGGAATGCAAGAAGTTTGATATCTAACGGACAGGAATTAAAACACTTTATTGATAAACTTGAAAATGTTCCTGAAATTATATGTATACAGGAAACCTGGTTAAAGCCCCACTTAGATTACATAATTTCAAATTATACTACTGTTCGATATGATCGGGTAGAAGGTAATGGTGGTGGTTGTGCCACTTTTATTAGAGAAGACCTGCCTTTTAGAGTGGTTAAGAAAGGTACTGAAGAAGAATGTATTGTAGTAGAGATATGGATAAATACCAAACCGTTTGTTATAATAAATTATTATAATCCATGTAAAATATTAGATCTGGATAAATTAAAGGAAATTCAGGGACATAAAAGCAATAAAGTGTTGTGGTGTGGGGATTTTAATGCTCATAGCACTTTATGGGGTGGACAGCGGACTGATACAAATGGAGACAAAATAGAACAATTTTTGGAAGACAATCACTTGGTGTGTATGAATGATGGGAGGGGAACAAGAATAGATGTTCACACAGGAAACTGCTCAGCTATAGATTTAACACTGGTTTCCAGGGATTTAGCTGGCTTATGTCAATGGGAGATACAGCAGGAGACAACGATAGGAAGTGACCATTTTCCTATCTTTTGTAAACTACATGTCAATACAGAGCCTGTGATGGTGGAAAGGCAGGAAAGGTGGATATTTGGTAAGGCAAAGTGGGATAGGTTTAAATATGTCTGTGAGAAACACATTGAGGAAGTTAATTTAGATTTAGAAGCAGAGGAAAAGATTAGGGAAGTTATACTGAAGGCTGCAAAAATAACAATTCCTGTAAACAAAGGTAAACAGAAAAGGAAGGCGGTACCATGGTGGACACAAGAGTGTAGTGCAGCAATAAGGAAAAGAAATCGAGCTTTTAGAATGCTGAAGAGAACACATAATTTTGAACGTTTAATTGACTATAAAAAAGCTCAAGCGGAGGTGGAAAGTTATCAAGAAGGCAAAAAAAGCAAAATGGAGGGATTATTGTGACACAATAGGCAGAACGACTCCTATAGCTAACGTATGGGGAATGATAAAGACCATGAAAGGAAATAGACGTGAAAGGACATACCCAATTTTAAAACATGACAAAGGAACAGCGATATAAAAGTGAAGAGAAAGTAGAAATAATGGCAAAAACATTTGCAATGATCCATAGTTCAGATAATTTATCAGAGCAGGGAAAATGCAGGAGGGACCAAACAAGAAGGGCAAATGAGATAATTTTGGATAGTGTAACACACTAGGTCATATCATGAATGCACCTTTTTCCATGCAGGAAATGAAGAGGGCAATACTTAAATCAGGTTTAACAGCACCCGGAAAAGATCAAATATTATGTTAAAACACTTAGGACATCAAGCAAATGGAAAACTTTTAGGCCTGTTTAATAAAATCTGGGAAGAAGGAAAGTTACCTAGTAATTGGAAGGAGGCAATTATAATACCAATTCTCAAACCAGGAAAGGATCCAACAAACCCTTCAAGCTATAGGCCCATTGCGCTTACTTCATGTATGGGAAAGATTATGGAAAGAATGATAACTGAAAGGCTTACATATTATATAGAAAGTCGAGGATTACTTTCATCATACCAAAGCGGATTTAGAAAAGGAAGGGGTACGATGGATCCTGTTGTGTGTTTGGAATCGGATATTAGGAAAGCTCAGGTAAACAGGGAGGTAGTAGTAGCAGTATTTTTTGATGTTGAGAAGGCATATGACATGGTTTGGAAGGATGGGTTACTTATCAAATTATATAAAACCTCCGTGGAACCTGAGCCCATCTGCGCGCGTGTGCTTGCAGCTGACTGGACCCGACTGGAGCTGCGCTCTCTCTGCTCTGTGCTCTCACGCGCGTTCATCTGAGGGACGTGCGGATGTTTGAACTGCTGCTGAAATAATTCTGGAGCTGAGAGGTTCTGTTAGGCTTCAGTTTGAACTGCTGCTGAAATAATTCTGGAGCTGAGAGGTTCTGTTAGGCTTCAGCCCCTCTGGACTTGCTGTGTTTTTTTCTGGAGATGGCTTTTTTTTCTTCTTTTTTTTAAAGAGCCTCATTTGTTGTTGTGAGCTCAACAATAAACATCTTACCTGCTGCAGATAACTTTAAAGAGCCTCATTTCGTTGTTGTGGGCTGTTTGTGGATCAAACGAGCGGAGAGTGAAGCGCGGAGGATCTGGATCGTCGCTGTTTGGTGCCTGTTTTCACACCGAGAGCTGTTTGTGGATCAGACGAGCAGAAAGTGAAGCGCGGAGGAGAGCTGTTTGTGGATCAGACGAGCAGAAAGTGAAGCGCGGATGATCAGGATCGTCGCTGTTTGGTGCCTGTTCCACACTGTTGGGGAGCTACTTGTGGATCAGACGGGCGGAGAGAATCGTGCGCCGCTGAGGATCAGGAGCTGCTGTTGCTGTTGTTTGGTGCTGTTCACGCTGTTGTCCCTTTGCTGTCCTGATACAGGCTACAATCATGCCCTTAATTTTAAGAGGCATTTCTGGCATCACACTCTGCTGTTTGCTGCAAATTGCTTGTTTCTACCCGTTGATTCTGGATCCAGCTTGTGTTAACCAGGACCACATCCATTCATATTCACAGGGGGGCTGGATCCCCTATCACACAAACTGTAGTTGGGCCTCCTCAAAGGAACTGTTTGCACACTTAAATTGTGACGCTTTATGGTCAGAGACTTTTCTGCATCATTCATATTACTGTCATTATTTTCAGTTCTCAGACTACCTGGAATCACTAAATCTTATCAACTCATCTGGATCTGCCCATCACTGCGACTTTCATTGTTTTTGGGCTCTGAATGATCGTATCTTCATTAATGTTTCACATGGTTCAATTATGGGGGCAAAATGTCACACTGTTAACTCCTGTAATTACACATCACTGACAAAGAAGTCAAGTAAATGTCTGATATTAATGTTGTTATTGATCTCAGGGATTCAGCCAAACCCAGGGCCAATCACTAACTACTGTACACCTAATGAGTTTAAAAATATTTCAGGTCTCCGTTTTCTGCATGTAAACGCTCGTAGCCTTCTAAAAAAACTTGATGAATTGAAAATCCTAATCACTTCTTCTGGGGCAGATGTGATCGTTATCTCTGAAACTTGGCTCAACAATTCTGTTTTGAAAAATGACTTGGCAATCAATGAATTTAAGATCTATCGTTGTGATCGTAATACAAGGGGAGGTGGAGTCGCTATTTACATCAGAGATTCTTTGGCTGCCAGGATTGCATCTAAAAAAACAATCGCAAACCAGTTTGAGGCTTTAGCTGTGAACATCACTTTGAAAGGAGGTCAGCCCTTAACTGTTGTTGGTTGTTATCGTCCCCCCTCCGCAACACCTGAAGCTCTGTCCTCCCTGACTGAATTCATAGGAAATTTAAAACACAATGAGATTGTTTTGGCTGGAGATTTCAACATTGATTGGAATAAGTCGACCCCCCTCTGTGATAAATTCAAGGAATGTTGCCTATCTCTCAATCTAACACAACTTATCGATTCTCCTACCAGACCAAACATAAAATGTCCCGAAAAATCTTCTATCTTAGATCTGTTTTTCACAAATGCACCTCACAAATTTCCTGGTATAGGTGTATTTGCCAACGTTTTGAGTGATCATTCCGTAATAGCAGCTCTTAGATCTACTAAACTTCCACCTGCTAAGCCCAGAATAATTCAAAAAAGGGATTTGAAACGTTTCAGTGAACAGTCATTCCTTTGGGATCTATCCCTCTTTGATTGGCAACGTATCCTACAAATCAATGACGTGAACACCGCTTGGAACTATTTTCACGATAGTTTCATTCTCTTTGTAAACAAACACGCACCTTTCCGGCAGTTCAGGATAAAGAGCCGTGACAGCCCCTGGTTTACTCCTGAACTAGCTGATCTCCTGCACTGGAGAGATCATCTTTGGGCCGCAGCAAGAAAATCACACTCAGACACTGATTGGTTGAAATTTCGGCAGCTAAGGAATAAATGTACAACTGCCATCAAAGCCGCAAAACGTAACTACTTCTTATCTCAGACCTCCAAAAATCTAAACGATCCTAAAAAATTCTGGAAAACCATCAAATCTCTCTCAGGCACCCCCCAATCATCTGACCTCCCATCACAATTTCTTGTTGACTCTGTTCCTGTGTCAAATAAGCACGAGATCCTGAACTGTTTCAATAAACATTTTGTTGCTTCTAGTTCATTATTTGACACAGTTACAAATGGAAAATCAGCCACTTTATCTAATAATCAAACTTCTACAAATCAAATCCCTCCTACAAGTCAACCATCTGTTAATCACACCTTCTCTTTTTCTCCGTTCTCAGTCAGTGAGGTAAATAAACTGTTAAATGATCTTGATCCTAAAAAATCTGCAGGTCCAGATGAACTTCCACCTTACTTCTTAAGGCTGGCTGCTCATATCATCACAGTCCCTGTGACCCACATCTTTAATCTGTCCATAAGCCAAAACACCATTCCGGATGCTTGGAAAACAGCCTTTGTTCTTCCTTTGCTGAAGGGAGGTGACCCCACCTCATTGAACAATTATCGACCGATCTCTAAACTCTGCATCTTAGCCAAGGTTCTAGAAAAACTGATAAACTCTCAGATCAAAAACTATCTGGACTCATTTAACATCTTACCTCTTCATCAATCTGGTTTCAGGAAAAAACACAGCACAACAACTGCTTCTCTGAAGGTTCTGAATGATGTTGTTGAAGCATTGGATGCTAAGGACTATTGTGCTGCACTTTTCTTAGACCTGTCTAAAGCTTTTGACACTGTGGATCATAACATCCTGTGTCATAAGCTCTCAGAAATCGGTTTCTCTGATCACACCATCGGTTGGTTTTCTAACTATCTTTCCAATCGGAGGCAATGTGTTCAACATAACGGTACTTTTTCCAGCTATTTAACAGTTAAAAATGGTGTACCACAAGGCTCAGTTTTAGGACCCACTCTCTTTACAATCTACATAGCTAATGTAGGTCACTGCATCCCTGATGCATCCTTACATTTCTATGCTGATGATACAGTTGTTTATTGCCGAGCTAAAACAGTAGCTAAGGCTTTCCAGTTACTGCAATCCGCTTTTGACATCATCCAGTCAGATTTGTTCCGTCTCAAACTTGTCCTAAATGCTGATAAAACAAAAGGGATGTTTTTTTCAAATAGGAAGGCGGTTCCAGCAGATCCTCCTCTGATTTTATCTTCAAATGGTGTCCCTATTGAGTTTGTTGATTCCTATAAATATCTGGGTATCCTGATCGATTCACATCTCTCTTTTAAACTCCACGTGGAAAACCTAGTGAAGAAACTGAAAGTTAAACTGGGTTTCTTTTTCAGAAACAGATCATGTCTAACACTGAATGTTAGGAAACGCCTTGTATCTGTGACTTTCCTTCCCTCCATTGATTACGGTGACATTCTCTACATGAATGCTCCTACAAGCACCCTGCGGATGTTGGATGTTGTCTATCATGGTGCACTAAGATTCATAACTGGTTGTGATTATCGTACCCACCACTGCACCCTGTATTCACTGGTTAACTGGACATCATTAACCTCACGCAGACTCTTCCACTGGTACATTTTCATCTTTAAATCACTTCTTGGTCTGCTGCCCTCATACATCTCCTCCTACATGTCTTTGCGTGAGTGCAGCTACAGCGTGCGCTCTCAGGACATGATTACCTGCAGTGTTCCGTCAGTGAGGACTGAACTTGGAAAAAGGGCCTTCTCCTACTCTGCTCCTGCTTCATGGAATATCTTACAAAAAGATCTGAAGCTCTCGAACTTGACTTCTCTAAATGGTTTTCAGAATCTGTTGGAATCCTGGCAAAAACCAATGCAGATTTGTTCCTGTCTTTGATTTTATACATCTACCTTATAATGTTTTGCTAGTTTTTTGATACTTTGTTAAAAAAAAAAAAAAATCTTTTTTTTCTCTTTTGTTTTCTATTGTTTATTGTTTGTTTGTTTATTGTTTAAGGAAATTCTACCATTGCTGTTCATTGTTCTTTAGTTTTAGCAGATCACTTTCGTAAATGAGCCCATGAGGTTCAAAAGATTTACCTGACTAAATAAAGGTTGAATGAATGAATAAAATGGGAATAACAGGAAGGGCATATAGTTGGATCAAATTTTTTTTGATTGATAGAGTCATACAGGTACAGATAGGTATAGCGAGATCAAATAAATATAAAGTTGATAATGGAACTCCACAGGGCAGTATCATAAGTCCTTTACTGTTTTCAATCATGGTAAATGATGTTTTCTCTGGACTTGATAAGAATATCATGCAATCGTTATTTGCGGATGATGGAGCCTTGTGGAGAAGAGGACGAAACGTTAGATTTGTATATGAAAAAATGCAAAATGCCATTAAATCTGTTGAAAATTGGGCTTATGACTGGGGAGTTAAATTCTCAGTAAATAAGACAAAGACAGTTGTTTTTAGTAGAAGGATGATTGAGGAAATAGATTTAACACTGTATGGGGAAAAATTAGAAAAAGTAAGTAAATTTCGGTTTCTGGGAATCATGCTTGATTCAAAACTCCTTTGGGATGATCATGTCAAATATATTGAGGGAAAATGTAAAAAAGTTGTGAATTTGATGAGGTGTTTAACAGGACTAGATTGGGGGGCAGATAAAGTCAATTTAAAAAAGATTTATGTTGCTCTGATAAGGTCGGTAATGGACTATGGATGTATAGTGTATAGGCAGGCTGCGAAAACTATACTTAATAAATTGGACGTAAAAAAAGGCTCCAGGCTCCAGGCTCGAACCAGCAGACTGAGAGACAGCTCTGTTCATCAGGCAGTCAGAATGCTAAACACTCTGCCTGCTCTGCCCCCCCTCCCATTTGAACTGCCTTAACACTAAAACTTTCTCACACATTACCACACAACACAAAGTTTTTAACACTGGACTCTGTGTCATCAAACGGGTTATTCACTAAACTCTCGGTCATGTGCTCATACAGTTTGCACTACTTCTCATACTTGCACTAATGTTTGTATTACATCACTGCCTAT
>JBBPBX010102982.1:0-11957 GCA_038048925.1 Garcialebias charrua | reverse complement strand
ACACACACACACACACACACACACACACACACACACACACACACACACACACACATCAGCTGTGCCTTCCCTTCCAGCAAGGTTGCATCTAATCCAGAGAGCTGAGACAATCGATTAGAGTCTGAATTCATTAGCCTTGTTACTCCTGTGAAATGGGCCTTTCACACCCATCAGCCCTCATTGTACAAGACATCGTCACAGAACCTCCTCATTGTACAAGACATCATCACAGAACCTCCTCATTGTACAAGACATCATCAGAGAACCTCCTCATTGTACAAGACATCGTCACAGAACCTCCTCATTGTACATCATCAGAGAACCTCCTCATTGTACAAGACATTGTCAGAGAACCTCCTCATTGTACAAGACATCATCAGAGAACCTCCTCATTGTACAAGACATCGTCACAGAACCTCCTCATTGTACAAGACATCATCAGAGAACCTCCTCATTGTACAAGACATCGTCACAGAACCTCCTCATTGTACATCATCAGAGAACCTCCTCATTGTACAAGACATCATCAGAGAACCTCCTCATTGTACAAGACATCAGAGAACCTCCTCATTGTACAAGACATCAGAGAACCTCCTCATTGTACAAGACATTGTCACAGAACCTCCTCATTATACAAGACATTGTCAGAGAACCTCCTCATTATACAAGACATCGTCAGAGAACCTCCTCATTGTACAAGACATCGTCAGAGAACCTCCTCATTGTACAAGACATCGTCAGAGAACCTCCTCATTGTACAACACATCGTCGCAGAACCTCCTCATTGTACAACACATCGTCACAGAACCTCCTCATTGTACAAGACATCGTCACAGAACCTCCTCATTGTACAAGACATTGTCACAGAACCTCCTCATTATACAAGACATCGTCACAGAACCTCCTCATTGTACAACACATCGTCACAGAACCTCCTCATTGTACAAGACATTGTCAAAGAACCTCCTTATTGTACAAGACATCATCACAGAACCTCCTCATTGTACAAGACATCGTCAGAGAACCTCCTCATTGTACAAGACATCGTCAGAGAACCTCCTCATTGTACAAGACATCGTCAGAGAACCTCCTCATTGTACAAGACATCGTCAGAGAACCTCCTCATTGTACAAGACATCGTCAGAGAACCTCCTCATTGTACAAGACATTGTCAAAGAACCTCCTCATTGTACAAGACATTGTCAGAGAACCTCCTCATTGTACAAGACATTGTCAGAGAACCTCCTCATTGTACAATACATTATCAGAGAACCTCCTCATTGTACAAGACATTGTCAGAGAACCTCCTCATTGTACAAGACATCGTCACAGAACCTCCTCATTGTACAAGACATTGTCAAAGAACCTCCTCATTGTACAAGACATTGTCAAAGAACCTCCTCATTGTACAAGACATTGAAAAGAACAGACTGGAGTGTCTTCAGAGGAGATGCTGAAAACAGAGGATCAGTTGGCCTTGAGCAATATTCTTCATCAGTACTAGGGTACATCAGCACATGCTCAGAAAGTGTCTCCATCAAAAAATATGTTAAATGTTATCCAAACACAAAACCATGGTTAAATGCGGAAGTTCGCACCCTGCTGGCAGCCAGGAATACTGCCTTCAAGTCTGGAAACTCAGAGGAGCTGAGAAGGACTAGGAGCGAGCTGGTTGCTGGAATCAAGAGGGCCAAAGCCAAGTATGCACAGAGAATTGAGGGTCAGTTCACATCACAAGACCCACGGAGCATGTGGAGGGGATTAAAGTGCATAACAGACTATAAAGGAAGGAGTGAACAATGCCCCAGAGATCCATCTCTGCCAGATGCCCTCAACAGGTTTTATGCACGCTTTGAGGACCCAAACAGACCACCCAGCACCAGACTCACCTCACCACCGGATGAAGAGCGTCTCAGCGTTACCGCAGCAGAAGTGAGGAGTAGTCTCAAGAGAATCAACCCTCACAAAGCAACCGGTCCGGACAACATTCCCGGGAAAGTGTTAAAAGAATGTGCTGATCAGCTCTGCGATGTGCTGGCAGACATCTTTAACACCTCACTTGCCCTGGAAACAGTTCCCACCTGCCTGAAGACTGCCACCATCATCCCAGTCCCAAAAAGCTCCACAGTGACTGGCCTGAATGACTATCGGCCAGTGGCCCTCACCCCGATAGTCGCAAAATGCTTTGAGAAACTGGTCATGACTCACATCAAAACATCCATCAACATGAACGTGGACCCCCATCAGTATGCATACCGTGAGAACCGATCAACAGAGGACGCAATCTCCTCTGTGGTCCACACTGCTCTCACCCACCTGGATCAGAAGGACTCATACGTCCGTATGCTCTTTGTGGACTTCACGTCTGCCTTCAACACCATGATCCCCCAAACCCTGATGGACAAACTATTTACACTTGGACTAAGCCCCTCCATTTGTAACTGGGTCGCAGACTTCTTAACAAACAGACCTCAGTCCGTGAAGATCCACAACTTCTCCTCCTCCACCATAACCCTCAGCACTGGCTCTCCTCAAGGATGTGTGTTAAGCCCTCTTCTGTTCACTCTGCTCACACATGATTGTGCAGCCACCCATCCAGGCTGTCATATTGTAAAGTTTGCAGATGATACAGCTGTGGTGGGCTGCATCACGAACAATGATGAGTCCAGCTACAGGCAGGAGGTGGAACACCTGGAGAGCTGGTGCAAAGACAATAACCTTCACATAAATGTGAAGAAGACAAAGGAGATGATTGTGGACTTCAGAAGGAACAAACACACCCACACCCCACTGAACATAAGTGGATCTGCAGTGGAAGTGGTCTCCAGCTACAAGTACTTGGGTGTACACTTGAATGATAACCTCAGCTGGACCAACAACACCACCAGCCTGATCAAGAAAGGTCATCAGAGACTCTACTTCCTCAGACGACTGAGACGAGCTGGTCTGAGTAGCCCGGTCCTCACCTCCTTCTACAGGTGTGCAGTGGAGAGCATCCTGTGCTCCAGCATCAATGTGTGGCATGGAGGTTGCACAGCTGCGGAAAGAAAAGCTCTGCAGAGAGTGGTGAAGGCTGCACAGAGGTCTGTCGGAGTCAGTCTCCCCTCTATCACAGACATTTACACCTCCAGATGCAGGAAAAGAGCCACCTGCATCATGAAAGACCCCACTCACCCTGCACACACACTTTTTGCCCCACTCCCCTCAGGAAGGAGGTTGAGGAGCATTAAGTGTAGAACCACTAGACTGAGGAACAGCTTCTACCCTGAGGCTGTTAGACTCATGAATAAATAAATAATAAGAGTAAACACTGCAAAATATCACATCATGCTGATGCTGATCTGTTTTCTTGTTGCTGTGTTCATATGTGACCATTTGCTCATATAGACTCATGTTCGTGCGGCTGTCTGTTTGTAATGATTTTGTTTTTCTATTACATTAGTGCTTAGTGTATTTCTAGTTGATGTTTTTCTTAGTCAATCCTAGATGTTATTACTGTTTTTCTCTTGCATTTTGTTGTTGAATGTAACTGGGACCCTGTGTACATAATCTCATTTCATCACATGTACCACATGCGGTGCAAATGACAATAAAGATTCTCTGACTCTGACATTGTCAAAGAACCTCCTCATTGTACAAGACATCGTCAGAGAACCTCCTCATTGTACAAGACATTGTCACAGAACCTCCTCATTGTACAAGACATCGTCACAGAACCTCCTCACTGTACAAGACATCGTCACAGAACCTCCTCATTGTGGCTGTTTATGTACAGTACCACCACAGAAACACACCACTTTGTCCAGCTGCATCCACCATGTTAAAGTCACATAAAACACCCTGCACAGCTGGATACTGCAGATCCTTTAACGTCCTCAAGGACATGAGTTGTAGTTGCTCCAGCTCCTTCTCTTCCTGATGTTCTAATGTAGCGAGGTTTCTATATTCTATCCATTAGAAGAGTTTGTTGTCCATTTAAAGGCCTAACAAAAGAAAAAAGTCACCAGAAGACGTGTTTTGAGAATAATTGTGAAAAAAAAGGAGGAGCGGTCTATCTTTCCAAAGCAGAGCATCATGGGAACTCAATGCTAGTGAGTCCTACTCCTGGCTTCTTGCCACGGTACCAAGATGACGGCCATCAAGAGTGAACGTTCGGACCCTCCACAGTCTTGACCATTGGCAGAATAATTCCCTTAATGTGTGCAGATGCCACACGACTCCTAATAGAAATAATGAGGCACCAACTCAATTTGTCAGTTTACATAATGATCTGGTAATTGCACCACAATAATAATAAAAAACAGTAATCACAAAAAGATAGCAAGAATTTCCAGGCTCAAGAATTATGTTTACATTACCCAGTAATTTGGTGGGATGAATTAAGAGAGTGAGTGGTTGTTTATTTGGCTAAATGGGTCAGTATAGTCCAGAAGTACATTGTACTTACCGGCTGTGTACCTGGTAAGTACTGTGTAAGTACACACAGTATGCGCCATGCAAGTACTGTACTGGGCTGTATTGCTAATTGTTGTTTTTGTGCTGATTCATATGTAAGCAGCAAATATTCACTCATTACAAAATGGCAAATGGAGCTTACTTACCAGTATATAGCGCTTTCCAGCCCCCTTTGAGGGCCCCCAAAGCGCTTCACAGTACCAACCATCCACCCATTCATACACACATTCATACACCGGTAGCGGTAGACTGCCTTGCAAGGCGCTGCCTGTCCTACCGGGAGCAACTTGGGGTTAAGTGTCTTGCCCAGGGACACAACGAGGTATGCCGTGACCGGGTATGTAGCGAGGTTTCTATACAAAAGGGTATGATAGTTTGAGTTAACTTGTGTCAGACAACAGGTTAGTTTGAGTTAACTTGTGTCAGACAACAGGTTAGTTTGAGTTAACTTGTGTCAGACAACAGGTTAGTTTGAGTTAACTTGTGTCAGACAACAGTTAGTTTGAGTTAACTTGTGTCAGACAACAGGTTAGTTTGAGTTAACTTGTGTCAGACAACAGGTTAGTTTGAGTTAACTTGTGTCAGACAACAGGTTAGTTTGAGTTAACTTGTGTCAGACAACAGGTTAGTTTGAGTTAACTTGTGTCAGACAACAGGTTAGTTTGAGTTAACTTGTGTCAGACAACAGGTTAGTTTGAGTTAACTTGTGTCAGACAACAGGTTAGTTTGAGTTAACTTGTGTCAGACAACAGGTTAGTTTGAGTTAACTTGTGTCAGACAACAGGTTAGTTTGAGTTAACTTGTGTCAGACAACAGGTTAGTTTGAGTTAACTTGTGTCAGACAACAGGTTAGTTTGAGTTAACTTGTGTCAGACAACAGGTTAGTTTGAGTTAACTTGTGTCAGACAACAGGTTAGTTTGAGTTAACTTGTGTCAGACAACAGGTTAGTTTGAGTTAACTTGTGTCAGACAACAGGTTAGTTTGAGTTAACTTGTGTCAGACAACAGGTTAGTTTGAGTTAACTTGTGTCAGACAACAGGTTAGTTTGAGTTAACTTGTGTCAGACAACAGGTTAGTTTGAGTTAACTTGTGTCAGACAACAGGTTAGTTTGAGTTAACTTGTGTCAGACAACAGGTTAGTTTGAGTTAACTTGTGTCAGACAACAGGTTAGTTTGAGTTAACTTGTGTCAGACAACAGGTTAGTTTGAGTTAACTTGTGTCAGACAACAGGTTAGTTTGAGTTAACTTGTGTCAGACAACAGGTTAGTTTGAGTTAACTTGTGTCAGACAACAGGTTAGTTTGAGTTAACTTGTGTCAGACAACAGGTTAGTTTGAGTTAACTTGTGTCAGACAACAGGTTAGTTTGAGTTAACTTGTGTCAGACAACAGGTTAGTTTGAGTTAACTTGTGTCAGACAACAGGTTAGTTTGAGTTAACTTGTGTCAGACAACAGGTTAGTTTGAGTTAACTTGTGTTAGACAACAGGTTAGTTTGAGTTAACTTGTGTTAGACAACAGGTAAGTTTGAGTTAACTTGTGTCAGACAACAGGTTAGTTTGAGTTAACTTGTGTTAGACAACAGGTTAGTTTGAGTTCACTCGTGTTAGACAACAGTTAGTTTGAGTTAACTTGTGTCAGACAACAGGTTAGAGTTAACTCGTGTTAAACAACAGGTTAGTTTGAGTTAACTCGTGTTAGACAACAGGTTAGTTTTAGTTAACTCGTGTTAGACAACAGGTTAGTTTGAGTTAACTTGTGTTAGACAACAGGTTAGTTTGAGTTCACTCGTGTTAGACAACAGGTTAGTTTGAGTTAACTTGTGTAAGACAACAGCTTAGTTTGAGTTAAGTTGTATTAGACAACAGGTTAGTTTGAGTTAACTTGTGTTAGACAACAGGTACGTTTGAGTTAACTTGTGTCAGACAACAGGTTAGTTTGAGTTAACTTGTGTCAGACAACAGGTTAGTTTGAGTTAACTTGTGTTAGACAACAGGTTAGTTTGAGTTCACTCGTGTTAGACAACAGGTTAGTTTGAGTTAACTTGTGTTAGACAACAGGTAAGTTTGAGTTAACTTGTGTCAGACAACAGGTTAGTTTGAGTTAACTTGTGTTAGACAACAGGTTAGTTTGAGTTCACTCGTGTTAGACAACAGTTAGTTTGAGTTAACTTGTGTCAGACAACAGGTTAGAGTTAACTCGTGTTAAACAACAGGTTAGTTTGAGTTAACTCGTGTTAGACAACAGGTTAGTTTTAGTTAACTCGTGTTAGACAACAGGTTAGTTTGAGTTAACTTGTGTTAGACAACAGGTTAGTTTGAGTTCACTCGTGTTAGACAACAGGTTAGTTTGAGTTAACTTGTGTTAGACAACAGGTAAGTTTGAGTTAACTTGTGTTAGACAACAGGTAAGTTTGAGTTAACTTGTGTTAGACAACAGGTTAGTTTGAGTTAACTTGTGTTAGACAACAGGTTAGTTTGAGTTAACTTGTGTTAGACAACAGGTTAGTTTTAGTTAACTCGTGTTAGACAACAGGTTAGTTTTAGTTAACTTGTGTCCGACAACAGGTTAGTTTTAGTTAACTCGTGTTAGACAACAGGTTAGTTTTAGTTAACTTGTGTTAGAGAAAGTATTTACAGTAGGGGTGTGAATCTCCCAGGTTCTGGAGAATCGATTCGATTCCGATTTTTGGTGTCACGATTCGATCCAAAATCGATTTTTCGATTCAGAAACGATTTTTCTATTAAAATGTTCATAAATTTAGTTTCAGTTTTGTAACTGACAAGCTGAAAAGAATAAACAACAATGTAAACAAATGGACCATTTATTTGAAACAATAATTTTAGGTTCCTTATTGTATCAAATTTTTTGCATCGTTTGATATTTATACCAAAAATAGGAACAAATAATACAGGAATGCATTAAATTCTGTAACTTAAATAACCAGTACAGTATTAGGTTAGCTTTTTGCTCTGTTACTTATAGAAGATTATTGTTTGAATTGATTGTTTGAACTTGTTTTGTTTTTGAAAAAAGGGGCAGATAAAATAAGATTTCTTCTTCTTTCTGCCACCTTTCATTTTATGTATTCTTTCATATACTATGAGATATGGTTTTATTTTCTTTATCTTTTGGGTTTTAATGTAAAAAAAAAAAAAAAAAATCGATTTTGGGACTTTTAGAATCGATTCTGAATCGCCAGGACTAAGAATCTAGATTCTTTTTAAAAAAATCGATTTCATTTCCTGCACCCCTAATTTACAGTATTATAAAAGCTTCCTTGAAGTCTTTGTTGCATCTTACAATGATGTGGTAGAGGATTATTGTAAACAATGACGAACATGAATGATCTCACTGACAATATGAGACAACAGAAAGATTATCATCATGTCCGCCCCCCCACATGACTGTGTCTGCTGTGGCCTCAGTGCTCATCTCTGCTTCCCTACATCAACACACTCTTTCAGCCGTCTCCCTCTACTCTTCAGCCGGGGTTAGCTCATGTAACGAACACCCGTGTCCCACAGCTGAACCCACCCTGATGCTCCACTGACCAGTCTCTCACCAACAAAATGACGAGGGTCCCCTGTGCCAGTAACTTTATTCTGGGTTCTGGGAGCACCTGGGGAAGGTGACATGGGGGCCACAGGGCCTCCGGAGACCCGACGGGGGCCACGGCACAAAACAGATTCTTTACAGACACTCCTTCCTGCTGACTGCACAATCGTCCTACTGTCAGTCTGAGAAGTGAGTGGACTCTGGGAAGAGCAAAACATCTGTCTCCTCTGCTGCTGCAGCTTTGGAAAAGCTTTGCCAAGAAACATGTGAAAGAGTTGACCGCTTGCTGCAGCCTGATAATGGTGGGAGGACGAGGGGGAACAGAGTGTCTCACCTAAGCTGTGCAAGGACGATGTGCAGAAAGCCCAGAGCAGAGTTCAGCTCAGACTGGCGGCAAGCAGGCAGCAGCCAATCAAAGCCCTCGTTCAGCAGCTTCTCCTCCGACAGGTCCAGGCTCGTGCTGGTCTCAAACACCTCGGCTACTCCTTCCAGGTAGGAGCCGAGTGGCCCCCAGAGGGCAAGTCTGCGTGACGCCTCTGTGCTCTTTTTGTAGAACTCCTTGGCGGTCTCGCTGAAGGAAGAAGCCAAACAGCTGGCCCGGGCACCCACGTCCAAACCTCTTTCCTGTAGTTGGTGATGAGAGTAAACATGGTGTGTTTTCATCCCCTCCCACATGGATTCATGCTGCTTCACACAGCGATGATGAGCAGACGCACCTGGAAGAGCAGCAGCAGTGACAGCTGCCCTCTCCAGACCAGCGTGCGGTGCGCGGGGGGGCAGCTAGCGGGCAGGACGCCGAGCAGCTCGCAGGCTCTGTTGGCCACGTCCTCCAGCTCCACCTGCCTGGCCACGACCAGGAACAGCAGCAGGAAGTTCACGAGTCCCGCTTCCGACAGCTCCTGCATCTTCTTGGGTGAGAACTTTGAGTAGATCCTGGAAACACGGAGAACAAACACATGGAGGTCAGCGAAAGCATCTTCTCTGTTGATTTGGTTTTACAGTTAGTGTGTAAACGCTGAGTAAGCACTCTGTTGTTGTTTTAATGCTCATAGTCCTGATAGTGCTGTCTGACCAACTTCAGCACACTTTCAGCTACTTTGGCCTTCCAGGTAGCAAAACATTTATCCCACTCAGGACATTACAGCTATAACTTTTGTTGCTGTAACTTTTATATTCTTTGAATTGTTCAACTTTATTAAAATTATTTCTCATTGAAATGCACTGAGATCTTTTCACATCTTTAAAAAAATGAATGCGCTTAGAAATCTTTTTTGCTTTTAGCTACTATTTTACTACTTTTACCTTTTAGCTACTGTGTTAAACTTAGCCGTCACCGATTTTTCTGCTAATTTTAACTCTTAGTTATTATTTAGCTACTTTTAGTTTCTAGCCATCATTTTGTGAAAACAAACATTGACGTTAATTTTGGCTTCTAGCTATTATTTAGCAACTTTCAGCTTTTAGCTACTGTTCTGTTGGTTTAAGCTATACTGTAATTTTGCTAGTTTTAAACTTTAATAGTTTAGCTCATTTTTACAAGCCCAAAACCAGAAAAGTTGGCACGTTGTGCAAATCGCAAATAAAAACAGAATACAATGACTTGCAAATCTTTTTCAACCCATATTCAACTGAATAGAATGCAAAGACAATATATTTAATGTTCGAACGGAGAAACTTTATTTTGTTTTGCAAATAACCATTAACTTAGAATTCAATGGCAGCAACACATTGCAAAAAAGTTGGCACAGGGACATATTTACCACTGTGTTACATCGCCTTTCCTTTTAACAACACTCAGTAAACGTTTGGGAACTGAGGAGACCAATTTTTGAAGCTTTTCAGGTGGAATTCTTCCCCATTCTTGCTTGATGTACAGCTTAAGTTGTTCAACAGTCCGGGGTCTCCGTTGTCGTATTTTACGTTTCATAATGCGCCACACATTTTCAATGGGGGACAGGTCTGGACTGCAGGCAGGCCAGGGGAGGACCCGCACTCTTTTGCTACGAAGCCACGCTGTTGTAACACGTGCAGAATGTGGCTTGGCATTGTCTTGCTGAAATAAGCTGGGGCGTCCATGAAAAAGACGTCGCTTGGATGGCAGCATATGTTGCTCCAAAACCTGTATGTACCTTTCAGCATTAATGGTGCCTTCACAGATGTGTAAGTTACCCATGCCTTGGGCACTAATGCACCCCCATACCATCACAGATGCTGGCTTTTGAACTTTGCGCCTATAACAGTCCTGATGGTTCTTTTCCTCTTTGGTCCGTAAGACACGACGTCCACAGTTTCCAAAGACAATTTGAAATGTGGACTCATCAGACCACAGAACACTTTTCCACTTTGCATCAGTCCATCTCAGATGAGCTCGGGCCCAGCAAAGCCGGCGGCGTTTCTGGATCTTGTTGATGAATGGCTTTGCATCAGTCCATCTCAGATGAGCTCGGGCCCAGCAAAGCCGGCGGCGTTTCTGGATCTTGTTGATGAATGGCTTTTGCTTTGCATAGTAGAGCTTTAACTTGCACTTACAGATGTAGCGACGAACTGTAGTTACTGACAGTGGTTTTCTGAAGTATTCCTGAGCCCATGTGGTGATATCTTTTACACACTGATGTCGGTTTTTGATGCAGTACCGCCTGAGGGATCGAAGGTCACGGGCATTCAATGTTGGTTTTCGGCCTTGCCCCTTACGTGTAGTGATTTCTCCAGATTCTCTGAACCTTTTGATGATATTACGGACCGTAGATGGTGAAATTCCTAAATTCCTTGCAATAGCTCGTTGAGAAAAGTTGTTCTTGAACTGTTCGACAATTTGCCCACGCATTTGTTCACAGAGTGGTGACCCTCGCCCCATCCTTCTATGTGGATGACTGAGCATGTCAAGGAAGCTGCTTTTATACCCAATCATGGCACCCACCTGTTCCCAATTTGCATGTTCACCTGTGGGATATTCCAAATAAGTGTTTGATGAGCATTCCTCAAATTTCTCTGTCTTCTTTGTCACTTGTGCCAGCTTTTTTGAAACATGTTGCAGGCATCAAATTCCAAATGAGCTAATAATTGCAAAAAATAACAAAGTTTACCAGTTCGAACGTTAAGTATGTGGTCTTTGCAGTGTGTTCAATTGAATATAGGTTGAAAAAGATTTGCAAGTCATTGTATTCTGTTTTTATTTGCGATTTCCACAACGTGCCAACTTTTCTGGTTTTGGGCTTGTATATTTTATCTACTGTTTGGCTAATTTTGGCTACCTGTACTCTTCTGCTGATTTTACTGTTTCACTTTCATTTTGTTTTAGCTTTTAGGTACCTTTCTGCTGGTTTACGGACTGTTTTGCTAATTGTAGCTTTTAGCTACTCTTTTGATGGTTTCAGCTTTTAGGTAGTGTTCAGAAATGGCAGCTTTTACATTTTTATTTCTAATTTTAGCTTTTTAATCGTTTTAACTTTAACTATTCAGTTTCAGCTTCTACATCAAACTTCAGC
Organism: Garcialebias charrua; assembly: GCA_038048925.1. Lineage (NCBI taxonomy): Eukaryota > Metazoa > Chordata > Actinopteri > Cyprinodontiformes > Rivulidae > Garcialebias > Garcialebias charrua. The sequence continues at coordinate 460 of JBBPBX010102982.1, read as the reverse complement.
CGTCATGCAGCTCATCAGCATTTCTAGTTTTGAGAATTTCCCTGCCACAGCTGATCATCAGAGTGCACGTTTGTCTTTAAATGCTGACTAACTGAGCTAACCGTGCATCATCCAATCACCATTTAAGCTGCAGGCAAAAGACGAGACGGGCCTGCCCAGCATCTGTGTGTGTGTGTGTGTGTGTGTGTGTGTGTGTGTGTGTGTGTGTGTGTGTGAGGAAAAACAAAAACAAAACGTAAGGGAGTGAGTAGGAACGGAGACCCACCCAGCACGCTGTTGGATCCTGCGGGCGCTGTGGAGAAATGCCTTTAAAGATCATGTTAAATGTCAGAGACACTCAGACACACAGCAGTAGGTGCTCGGTCCCTCACTCTACAGCCAAACCAATTTACTGCAACACCAGAGACCGATCAATAAACACACACACACACACACACACAACTTGCTGTTTGCCTGCCTG
>JBBPBX010102979.1:0-11958 GCA_038048925.1 Garcialebias charrua | reverse complement strand
CTCTTGTCTAAGCCTTCCTTCCACAACTCTCTCCCAGATCTTCATTGTGTGGCTCATCAACTTAATTCCCCTGTAGTTGCTACAACTCTGTACATCACCCTTGTTCTTAAAAATGGGAACCAGCACACTTCTTCTCCATTCTTCAGGCATTTTCTCACCCTCAAATATTCCATTAAATATTTGAGTCAAAAACCTCACTGCCACCTCTCCAAGACATTTCCAAACCTCCACTGGTATGTCATCAGGTCCTACTGCCTTCCCCTTCTTCATTCTTTTCAGAGCTTTCCGGACTTCACCCTCACTAATCTTTCCCACTTCCTGGTCCACAGTTTCTATGACCTCCACTCTTCTTTCTCTTTCATTCTCTTCATTCATTAGCTCCTCAAAGTAATCCTTCCATCTTCCCATCACACTCTCCTCACTTGTTAGAACATTCCCATTCCCATCTTTAATAAGCCTAACCTGCTGCACATCCTTTCCAGCCTGATCCCTCTGTCTTGCCAATCGGTACAAGTCCTTCTCGCCCTCTTTAGTGTCCAGTCTCCCATACAACTCATTGTACGCCCTCTGCTTTGCCTTAGCTACTTCCCTCTTTGCTCTATGTCCCATCTCCTTATATTCCTGTCTCCTCTCTTCAGTCCTCTCACTGTCATATTTCTTCTTGGCTAATCTCTTTCTTTGAATGGCGTCCTGCACTTCACTATTCCACCACCAGGTTTCCTTATCATCCATTCTCTGTCCAGATGACACACCAAGTACCTTCCTACCTGTCTCTCTAATTACTGTTGCTGTAGTAGCCCAGTCACTTGGAAGCTCTTTCTTACCACCCAGAGCCTTTAACAGCTCGTCTCTGAATTTCTCACAACATTCTTCCTTCTTTAGCTTCCACCATTTGGTCTTCTTCTCTGATTTTACTCTTTTTCTCTTCTTCGCAACAACAGTCATTCTACACACAACCATCCGATGCTGTCTGGCCACGCTCTCCCCTGCCACAACCTTACAGTCTCCAATCTCCCTCAGGTTTCCTCTTCTACACAGAATGTAGTCGACCTGTGTACTCCTTCCTCCACTCTTATAGGTCACTCTATGTTCCTCCCTCTTTTGGAAATAGGTATTGACTATAGCCATTTCCATTCTCTTGGCAAAATCCACCACCATCTGTCCTTCCTGGTTTCTTTCCTTGACACCAAACCTACCCATCACTTCCTCATCCTCTGTTTCCTTCACCAACATGTCCATTCAGGTCTGCTCCAATCACCACTCTTTCCTCCCTGGGAATACTCTATCACTTCATCCAAATCTTTCCAAAATTTATCTTTCTCCTCCCCATCACATCCAACCTGTGGAGCATAACCACTGACTATGTTTAGCATCAGACCTTCTACTTCTACCTTCAGACACATCACCCTATCTGACACTCTCTTCACCTCTACTACATTCTTTGCCAACTCCTCCTTCAGGACCACCCCTACTCCATTTCTCTTTCTATCCACACCATGGTAAAACAGTTTGAACCCTGCTCCAATACTGAGCCTTGCTGCCCTTCCACTTGGTCTCTTGGACACATAAAACATCTACCTTTCTTCTCTGCATCATGTCAGCCAGCTCTCTACCTTTGCCTGTCATTGTCCCCACATTTAGAGTTGCAACCCTCAGTCCTACATTCTTCACTTTCCTCCTCTCCCTCCGTCTCCTGACATGTTTCCCTCCTCGGGAATCCATGGCACCCCCAATAATCGCTTATTAAAAACACTGTTTACTGTAAAAAATGTAATGCAGAGAAATGAGGTGACAAAGCACAAAGTGACTGGAAGCAGAATTTCTCATTCTGTGTTATTAAAGTGGACTGAGTAGTCCAACAATGTTCAGTCAGGTCATCTGGACGGTTTCTTTTTTTATTTAGTCGAGTCGCTTCGTCCTCATCAATCCGAGCCACAAACATTTTTTTACCTGGGTTATATTAAGCATGAACTTTGATGAACCGAGTAGTGTTTGATGCTGGATGGCTGCTGTAGTAAATCAGAATAATAGCTTTGCTGGATTGCAATCTGTTATTCCCAGATAAATGAGCTGACTTCCACAGGTGAGGCGGCGCAGGGAGGTTTTCAACAAACCCCTAAAGTTTGATTTTATTTGTCTATATGCTCCCACAGCAGGTGGATATATAGCTGTTATGTATCTGCTTAATTTGACTACTTCCGATGTAGTCACCATTTTAGTGACATGAGGTGACCGTGTTGGGACGGAGGAAGGCTGGACATGTAAAGAGTGCAAATGTCCACTCGTCATAACCGTTCTATTTTCAGATGCTGACATGCACAAACGTAGTGCATGTTGTGCTAGACCAGTGGTCTGCAAACTTTATGATCAAAAGCCATTTTTACACCTTCGTTCGCTAAATTAAACGTGCCCAGAGCCGCAATAACCTGTGATCATCAACTGGTGGCCAATGGGCAACTTTAGGTTTGTTGGAGATTTTTGTGGCCACTACGGGTGACCTTATACTGTAAAGCTAAAATATCTAATGATTTTTAACATTTACATGTATTGATATTTTTTACAATTTAAGACAAATGAAAAGACCCGATTCTTGTTAGAAAAAAGGGGGGTGGTGTTAGTTTTTAACAAAAACTATGAACTGTGCAGACCGATGTGATATTTTTAATTGTGAAAAAATAATTACCATATTTTTTGGACTATAAGGCACACCTAAAATCTTAGAACTTTCTCAAAAAACAGTGAGCCTTATTATCAGGTGCACCTTATGTATTAATTTGATTGTGCTTACTGACCTCGAACTGATACTATATAGGTGATGTTTGTATTTTTCTTTGCTCTTTTGTTTTATGGGATGTTTCTTATTCTTACCTGCCTTAGGACAACAAATGAAAATTAGCTATTGTGCTAACTCCGGCATATTTACATTGATGCTAACTGCTGTTATGTTGATTAATATGCATTGTCCTAACTTAAATAATTAAATAAATAAAATAAAAATACACGGCTATCTAAAATCTGTCAAAATGAACTTGTTTCGCCCAATGTGCCTTATAATCCGGTGCGACTTATAGACCAAATAATACAGTAAGGATAGAAATAAAGCAAAATGTTGAAGAGTACAGTATTTGCAAAATAAATGACAGGAAAACAGCTATAACTACCGTAGTACTTTTTTGTTGTTTGTATAACAATAACAGTAGCTGTTTTCGCATTGCACGGCCCTCAACGGCCCGGCCCGCCCCGCCTTCTAACCCGGGTTCGGCATGTTCGCATTTTCCTTTTCCGCCCCGGGTCCGTCCTCGTTTTGGAACCATCTCCACCGTGGTTCTGATCGGGCCAAGCTCCCGGGCCCAGTTTGACGTCATGTACTGCTCATCATTTGATTCGTTGTTTGCAGCAGGGGCGGGACTCTTTCTAACAACAACCTCAGCGCGAGCTGAATTTCATTAAAATTTAACTACAGAAACCCCTAAAAAAAAATGTTAGCTGAATTAGTTTTACTGAGTTTAATTTTTGTTAATAACTGATTACAAATCAGCTTATGTTAGAATCAGCTTATGTTAGAACGTAAATAACACAACGCGCGCACCAATAAAGAGCATTTCCGCCTTTCAGCGCGAGCTGAATTTCATTAAAATATAACTAATATTCTCTTCTTGCCCGTAGCCAGGATTTTAAAACATATCTAATATTCTGTAACTCCTGCGTATAGCCTGGATGTTACGTGGGGCAAATCCTTTATAGGAAAAGTGGACTCCTAAAATAACCAGTACGAGTCCGTGGTCGAGTGGTTACAGCGTTCGCCTTCAACTAATTTTATCTTGACCCGGGGAAGCGGGTTCGTGTCCCACCTGGTTCAAGTTATTTTACGTTTGTCTTTTATTGGAGAAAATAAAGGAGTTTGTGTTAACCACAGGCATAACACAAACTCCTTTTATTTTCTCCTGCTACATGCAGCCGCATGTTCTCATTCAAAGCGATGCAGGACTGTTTTATATGTGACACAAATGTATTAATTTCCCCTTCTTAATCCCTTAACTGGAGTTTTCTTTTGTTTTTTTGGCCAAAAGTCAAGTGATCGCTCCCTCCTCCCTCCTCCTCCTCTCTCTCCGCTGAGTGCAAATAATAAGGAAGTGCCTCAGGTTGTCACGAGAGAAAAAAACTTGGGTTTTACGTTGTTGCCCGAGTCCCTGCATATTTTCTGGTCTTCTGGTGTGCTGGACCAGCGCTACATGGTTTTATTTTATATTTTTCAAACGTTTTATTAACATATAAACACAGAATATGCAGGCAGCGAGAGAAAATGCAGCAGGGGGCGGAGCTGATGTCAAGTTCGGCAGAGCACAGAGGGGGAGGGAGCAGAATGCTTTTCCCTGTTCAAAATTTTTCTAAGATCCAATGGTTTTGTTCCTCAGGCAGAGGCCACGCCTCCAGCAAGAATCGTTTCTCAATGGAGAAAGTCCAGAGTCCCTAGTATGAAGCGAAGTGAAGGACAAGGGTCTGGTTTTAACCAGGCTACCCCACTTGTATAATGGTAGGGAAACACTGAATAAAATTCAGTTTTGTGTTAGATTTGTTCAAAGCTTGAAAGAGCCTCTGTGGAGGGACCAAAGAGCCACATGTGGCTCCAGAGCCGCAGGTTGGTGACCCCTGTGCTAGACAGAGAGGTAATTTAAACAAAGAGTAAAATATTTAGTGCCCCACCATATTTATAGAGACAAAAACACAACATGATAAAACAGGAAGTTTAAAACCTTTGTGTTACTTCTCCTCACAGACTTCACACGCTTCTTAACCAAAAACTGTTGGACTGATGTTTAATATTTGATTTCTTGACCTACCTGCTGTATTTTCTTTGAAAAGTTTTTGTTGGACTTTTCTAAAGTCACTTCAAACCGGTTGGAGGCTAAGGACAAGAGAAAACAACTTCATGAAACACACTTTTTGTTCAAAGAGGGCCACAGGACATTAAATGAGTCTCACCTGCATCTTTCTTGATCCTGTAGAGGAGGAGATGTCCGGGCTTTGTTCCAACAAGCAGCCAGTCCTCTGCGGAAGAACAACCTCCAGGTTCAACACGTCAGACACACTTTCAGACAGAACAGTGTTTAACTTACCCCAAGCTGCAAAACAGTCGATCTGAAGAGGAAGCTTTTCTAAAATGGGCACAGGCTCGTAAGCTTCATGCATCCTGAAGCGTCTTGATTCAGTTGAGCTGGATCGAGCCCTGCTCGGAGTTATCGAACAGCTGACTTTAAGCTTCACACATCGCCAAACAACACAGGTTTAGCGTGTCGACGGTGAATTAAAATAAATAAATAAATAAGTGGTCTCACTGGTATGTCCTGTATCCGCTCGTGCTGTGATGTTGTCAGACAGCTATCTCTCCGACCAAAACAACAGCTGATCGTTAGCCTGTTAGCTAGCAGCTACCGATCCCAAACATGGTTGTCCCTCACGCTGCCTGACTGAAAACATGTAGCTACTTTATCTAAAGGCTCTGACGTAACTCTATATACCTACTGATAAATGCAGTGTTTACAGCAGCGCTTCAATTTTTGCTTTATTGCGAAGCTCCTCTCGCTGCTTCCTACTTTGAACGACGGCTGCGCGTCGCGAGCGAGACGGTCACGTGACTGAGCTCACGAGGAACATGTTAAAGGCGCAGCGGCGTCTTTGATCACAGCTCTGCTCATTCATCACGAACGGTTTTACATTTTCTGACCAGTGCACAGTGGTGGAGAAAGTACGGTACTCAAACACTGTACTGTACTTAAGTAAAAGTACAAATAGACAAAAATGTACACTGGTAAAAGTACAATTACCAAAGCAAATAAGTACTTGCTTTTTAATATAAAGTAAGTACTTGCTGTACTAATGTGTGTACTGTATGTATTTTTCTGTAATACATCAAGTCATTTTAAAGAACAATGCTGCAGATAATACATGTTTTTATTGTGTTTACTCTGTGACAGTTCACACTTGGACTTGTGATTCTGTGCATCAGAATTTCAGGGATGATAAGAGTACATTGAGCAAAATAAGAAAGAGGAATGATTATATTTTTGAAAGTTTTTATTATCACAAAGCAAAACCAATGTCATTTTAACTGCAGTAAACATGTTTAAACAAAAGTTGTCTGTCTGAAAAAAGGAGCATAGACCTAACAAAGGAATCTGATCATTTCAACTCCAGTTTGTCATCAACTAGTTAAAATACTGTCTAGTCTTGTAATGGGTCAATAGTGAACAATAGTTTAACTTCCTGACACCATTTACGAAACGTAGACCCGAGTGTCGAGCCATCTCTTGTCTCCATACATTCCATAAACTGACACATTTTAGTATTGCAGCAAGAATTTGTTGTTCAAGTTCAGAAGAAGTTGGTTTTCAAAGATTTTTGAGTCCAGTCTGGTTCTTTTGGGAGAGAAAATCTGTCCTGCTGTACTGAACAGTCTTTCAATAATATTTCAATAGTCTTTCAATAATATTTCAATAGGCCATGGGTGTTGTTGTATATCTTCTGGCTGAACCTCCGCCGTGGAATCCATTTTGGGTGTGTTAGTGGTGCTACCTAGCCTGGCCCTCGCCTTCATGCACAGCTCCGCTCAATTCTCATTTCCCTGAAGCGAAGTGAGACAGGGTCTGGTTTTAACCAGGCTAGGTGCTACCAGCTCAATTATACTAGAATACTGTACACTTCACTGGTCCAGCTCTTCTTAAAGGCGGATCTAATGCTATCTTTCCACTTTGCAGTGATTCAATGGACCAACTCACCTCTCGACAGTTACTTTCAACTAACAACCAACGACAAATCCAAAAACTGTAACGTGAATGTAACTTGTAACACATTATAGAAATGTAGTGTAGTAGAAAGTACAGATACTTCATGTAAAATGTAGTGGAGTAAAAGTACCCGCATTTAATTCTACTTAAGTACATTTTTTCATGTATCTGTACTTTACTTAAGTACAGTAACAAAGTACAGTATTTGTACTTCGTTACATCCCACCACTGCTCTTGCACTTAAGTTTTAAGAAAACTAGAAATGTGCTTAAGACATTTCACGGTGGGCTACCGCCCCACAAAACGCCAGCTTTATTTTTTAATGAATTCTGCGGCTGAGTGGTTAGAGCAGTCGTCCTCCAATGCAAGAGTTGGGAGTTTGAATCCATCAGCAATCACATGCCTAAGTGCCCCATGGCAAGACACTGAACCCATCAATGCATGCAACGTGTGTCCCATCGGTGTATGAATGTGATAACATTCAGATAAATCAGAGCAAAGCGCTGATTGTTCTTTGTAGAGATCTAGTACAGTAGAGTGTATGAATGGGTAAATGAGGCACAGATTGTGTTGTAAAGAGCTTTGAGTGTCTTGATAAGATAGAAAGGTGCTAAGNCATACATATACATACATATATACATACATATATATAAATATATATACATACATATATATATACATATACATACATATATACATACATATATATATACATACATATATATATACATACATATATATACATACATATATATACATACATATATATACATATATATACATACATATATATATATATATATATATATATATATATATACATATACAGGTAGTCCCCGATTTACGAGCGAGATCCGTTACAACGAGGCGCTCGTAAACCGGAAATCTCGTAATTTGGAACGGCCGCCACGCTTCTCGTAAGTCCGGAAATTCGCTCGTAAATTGGAACGGTTTTGCTAGCGCGACTACAAACACTCGTTTTTCATCGAAAAACTGCTTATGAGTGCATAAAAATGATCGGAAACGTGTGTCCACATGTTTAGCTAACGAACTGTGGTGAAAAAACACAGGAAAACTCAGTATTTTTTGCGTTTTTTCCAATAATTCGCCAGCTCGTAAGTCTGGAACCTCGTAGATCAGAGCGCTCGTAAATCGGGGACTACCTGTACATATATATATACATATATATACATATATATATATACATACATATATATATATACATATATACATACATATATATTATACATACATATATATATATACATACATATATATATATATACATACATATATATATATATACATACATATATATATATATACATACATATATATATACATACATATATATATACATACATACATATATATATACATACATATATATATACATACATATATATATACATACATACATATATATATACATACATATATATATATATATACATATATATATACATACATATACATACATATGGTGTAGTGGCAGGGGAATCGGACTTGGGATCCGAAGGACCCAGGTTCGAACCCCGGCCACGACACACCTTGGGGTGTCTATGAGTGCACATCTATTTTCCCCAGCTCCCCGGGCGCTGACTAAGGCTGCTCACTGCACCACCTGGTGGTGGTTGGGTTAAATGCAGAGACCAATTTCGTCTGTCAAGTATGGGAACATACACAGATGACAAAAATGTGACTTTTTTATACATATACTGTACATATATACATACATATACATACACATACATACACACATATACATACACATATATATATATATATATATATACTGTATATATATATGTAGCCCCTGGTTTCTTTTTTAAAAAAAGAAAAAGAAAAGAAAAACCCATGCATTTAAGGCCTTTTAACATTTGCAAAATTTTTACAAGGTTGGTTGTATGTATACAGAAAATATAAGTGAGAAGCTTGTATTATTGTTCTTGTATATTTTTAAACTGAGTGATTATACATGCGGGGAGCGGTTACTGTTGTAACGAGAGAAATATATGAAGAAGCAGAAAGCTGAAGCTTTTCTCGAGGAGACTTGTTTACTTAAACAAGTGTATTATTGTTTAATCATTTACCTCATTATTTTAAAGACTGTATTGAACGTCCTATCTACGAAAGTAGTGAGGTTAACGAGGGACAAGTGAACGCAACATAGAAAAAAACGGGACAGGGGGTTGATGGGAAGAAGAAGAAAGGAGAGGCGGGAAAGAGAAAGAAAAAACGGATGGAGATTGTTGCTAAGGCGACAGACGTTGAGGTGGGAGAACAAAGTGGACTGTTTTAGTCACAAGTAAACCTATACAAAGTGTATAGGAAACCTGCAGAAGTGTCTGAGGGAAGAAAGGCAGAGAACTGCTTCTGATCCGAGGACTGCTGCTGATCCAAAGTGGCGAGAGAAAAGCGTCAACATGGCGACGCTGCTCCAGTGAGACTAAAAAGTAGTCCTGCAAATCAGGTGGCTGAGTTCTAAAAGAAATTGGACTCACAAAGCAACTTTGACGACGGAGAGGACATCTACGGAGGAGCGCAGGTCGGTGTTGGTTGTTTAAACGGGGGAGAAGAGGATTTCCACGACGACAGCGCACCCTAGCTTCATCAGGCCTGCAACGCAGCATTTACCGGTACCGGGTTGTGTTGGTGTGTGTGTGTGAGTGGGGCCCGTGTGTGATATTGTGTTTAGAACTGTACAGTTACGTTAAATTTATGGAGTTCTGTTAGTGACAAAAATTGAATTCTGGTTATATTACAACAATGGTTAAGAGAAAGGAGCTTTAATAAAAAACAAAAACACAAAGTTAAAGTGAGTAAAACGGGACTGAACAGAAAAAGTACTTTACAGTATTGGTTTTATTTTATTTTGGGAACATGTCAAATGAGAATTAAAGACCATAGGTAAACCTGCGTGGTATCTACCAGAACTTAACGAACCCAAATAGCCACCCCACCAGTGAGTTTAAGTTCTTGCCCCAGTTACTGGCGGACTGAGCAGTGGGGTGCTATGTATACATATGTGTATATATATACACATATGTATACATACACATATACAGTATGTGTATGTGTATATACACATATGTATACATACACATATACAGTATATACACATACATATATACATACACATATATATACACATATATATATACATACACATATACATACACATATATATATATATACACATATACATACACATATATATATATACAGGTAGTCCCCGACTTACGAGCGCTCTGACTTACGAGGTCCCGGACTTAAGAGCATGCATCTCATAAAAAAAAAAAAAAATTTTTTTTTTTTTTTTTTTTTTTTTTTACTTTTTTTTTTTTTTTTATAAATGAATACATGTACAGTACTGGACAGTCACCAAGCACTTAGCCTATCCTAACACAGTTTTTAAAGATGAAGGAATAAGTTGAATTGTCTCCCTCCTCCCTGCATGCTCCATAGGGAGCTTGCTCCCTTTATGTGAAAGGGAGACAATTCAACTTATTCCTTCATCTTTAAAAACTGTGTTAGGATAGGCTAAGTGCTTGGTGACTGTACAGTACTGTACATTTATCTATTTATAAATAACAAACAATAAAAATTTAAAAATACTGTATATACTGTATATTTTTAATAAATAGATAAATGTACAGTACTGTACAGTCACCAAGCACTTAGCCTATCCTAACACAGTTTTTAAAGATGAAGGAGTCAGTTGAATTGTCTCCCTCCTCCCTGCATGCTCCATAGGGAGCTTGCTCCCTTTATGTGAAAGGGAGACAATTCAACTTATTCCTTCATCTTTAAAAACTGTGTTAGGATAGGCTAAGTGCTTGGTGACTGTACAGTACTGTACATTTATCTATTTATAAATAACAAACAATAAAAATTTAAAAATACTGTATATACTGTATATTTTTAATAAATAGATAAATGTACAGTACTGTACAGTCACCAAGCACTTAGCCTATCCTAACACAGTTTTTAAAGATGAAGGAGTCAGTTGAATTGTCTCCCTCCTCCCTGCATGCTCCATAGGGAGCTTGCTCCCTTTATGTGAAAGGGAGACAATTCAACTTATTCCTTCATCTTTAAAAACTGTGTTAGGATAGGCTAAGTGCTTGGTGACTGTCCAGTACTGTACATGTATTCATTTATAAAAAAAAAAAAAAAGTAAAAAAAAAAAAAAAAATTTTTTTTTTTTTTTACTATGTGATCCTACTTACGAATTTTTGACTTACGAGCGCCCCCTAGTGACGGAACTCGCTCGTAAGTCGGGGACTACCTGTATACATACACATATATATATATATATATATATACATACACATATATATATACATATACACACACATATATATATATACATATACACACACATATATATATATACATATACACACACATATATATATACATATACATACACATATATATATATACATATACATACACATATATATATACATATACATACACATATATATATATACATATACATACACATATATATATATACATATACATACACATATATATATATACATATACATACACATATATATACACTGTATATATATACATACACATATATATATATACATACACATACACATATATATATACATACACATATATATACACATATATATACACATATATATACACACATACACATATATATACACATATATATACACATATATATACACATACACATATATATACACATATATATACACATACACATATATATACACATATATATACACATACACATATATATACACATATATATACACATACACATATATATACACATATATATACACATACACATATATATACACATATATATACACATACACATATATATACACATATATATACACATACACATATATATACACATATATATACACATATATATATACATACACATATATATACACATATATATATACATACACATATATATACACATATATATATACATACACATATATATACACATATATATATACATACACATATATATACACATATATATATACATACACATATATATACACATATATATATACATACACATATATATACACATATATATATACATACACATATATATACACATATATATATACATACACATATATATACACATATA
>JBBPBX010102978.1:0-11958 GCA_038048925.1 Garcialebias charrua | reverse complement strand
TAATTACTTATCGCTGTATTTAAAACAAAGAAAAACTGTGATTCTGAAAACAAAATAGTACAATTACATTTACAGCATAATAGTGTTAAATTTATCTTTTTTTCTGTTATTTTTACATTCAAACTTTTAACAATTCCAAGCAGCTCAGACACATCTTTACTATAATGTCAGCAAAATATATATATATTTTTAGGGGTTTAGCTTGTTAAATTTTAAAGAAATGCCCGGTTTCCACTCGCTGCTCGTTCACGCTTGTGACAGTGAAACTACCGTACGGTATTTTTTAAACATGTTTAAATTTTTTAAACATGATTTTTTAAATTCAGCTGATTTGACCATTATGTGCATTTACTGTATTAAGGAAAAGTTCAGCTAAGACACATCTTTGCTATAATTTTTAGCAAACAAATAATTGTTTTTAAGTGTTAATCTTGTTAAAGTACTTCCGGGCACGCTCCTGTGGCCATTTGGCAGCCAATCCATTTTTGACAGAAAACCGGCCCACCCCAGCTGGCATTCGACCGACATTAAACTTTTAAATATGGTTGAAATCTTCTGTCTTCGTCAAAAATATGATCAAGAACGTAAATATATGAAGAGAGAATTTGAAGAGATAAAAGAAAAGTTTAACATAATAGCTGCACTACAACATAACTTAGAGAGTAAACATATCCAAATTATAATTAGATATTTTAAGAAAACAAAGTTGTTTAATAGAATTTGAAATACATATAGTTTAATCAGGCGTACACATTATCCCATGAAGAACCACACTCCATACCAGTGGTGGCGGTAATGCACACCTAAAGTTTTTTGCCAACCGCCATTAAAGCCCATGAAGAAGAAGAAGACGAAGAAGAAGAGGCTTTGCGCGGGTTGGCAGCTACAACAACGGTAAGTAAAGTTTTGTAAATCACATTAGTTAATAAACCCGTGACAAACTTTGAACGATTATTTTGGGGCATACAGTCAACAGCAGAATTTACCAACGGCTTACTAGCTGTGCCGATATTTTCGAGCTAGCCAGCTAGCGGACCGAGCTAGCTAGCTCGGACTGCAAGCTACCGTCCGAGCTAGCTAGCTACACTGGCTCCGCACGGCGGCTGTGCCAGTGTACAGTCTCATTGATATAATGGGTGCGTATTTGCTGCGGTCGGACCGGAGCGGAACGCATGTAGTGTGGGGCTAGCAGTCCAGTGTTAGCGCGGGCCGCGCTAACACTGGACTGTTGTCTGCTAAATGAGGTGGTTGGAAAAAAAGAGCTGGAGTTTAAGGTTTTTGTCTGCTCTGTTAGGCCACTAAGCCTAAAATGTCTCAGAAATATGTTTAACATTAAAGGGGACCAAATGTAGGATATATAATTTTTTGTGGTTTATCTGTGGGCTATCCAGACCATTTTCAGTCAATTTTATACACAAAATAATGCTTAGATTAAAAAATATCCCCTTTCTAATTCTGCCAAATTTCACTTCCGTTCTAAACGACCGGTTTATGAATAATGAGGTCTGAAAGCCACGCCCTACAAAGACCTATTTACATTAACTACGCCCTCTGCAACAGCCAGTATCTCTAATATGTTGTTATTTTAAAATTAGCTCTTTTTTATTACTCATTTGACTTACTGTTAGTGCTAGTAGCTTAAGATAACTTACCAAAAGCCCTCTGCGCTTGCCGCCATTTGCAGCTCCTTTTTTTAGCATTAGCTCCGAGGCTAATGATAGCTTTTCCTCTCCGAGCGGGCGGTGTGCTCCGCTCGTTGCATGCGGCGCTTGTTGGAGCGTGCTTCAGTCCACACACAAAGTTCACAGAATGTCTCCAGTTAATTTATCCGCATGAGGCAACTTTTGACCGGACCCCCGGACGTCAAAAGTCAGTAGCTCGCAACAACTCCCGCACGCAGATGGTGTCTTCGCCGGCGGTCTGCAAAACAAAAGGCTTAAAAAAAAAAAAAAGGAAATCCGCGACCGTGACGCGAACCTGTGTCCTTCGGATGACGAGTCCGGTTCATTACCTCTGGGCCAACCGTGCAGTTGTGCAAAAACAGACTTTCGTCGTATAAGAAATAATCACAACCACCTACATTTAGAACGCTGAAGTTTTGATTAGATTTTGATGAAGTGAAAGGTATTCTTAAAATAAATAAGTTGCTAATCTGAAAATATATCGATCAGTGGTGCTTGATGGCTCTTTTTTATTACTCATTACGCGAAGAGAGTGTGTGTGTGCACAGTTTTCTGCCGGCTTCGCGTTGGGAGCGATATTACACTAAAAATTGAACTAAAACGTAAAAATAACAATTATAAAGTATTATTATGTCGATGTATATTTCTAGTCTCACCCCGATTTCTCCGAAACAAAAGGCTTTAAAAAAAAGGGGGGGAAAAAAAAGATGCCGTTGACGGGACGCGATCTCCGCTCTCCTGCGTGGCGGTCAAGTGTCGTAACCGCTCAACCAAACTGACAGTTGTGCAACAGTAGTCCTTCATCATATAAGAAACAAGTCCAAACCGCTAGAGTGTGTGTGCACAGTTTTAACGAGACAGAGTTCATTCAAACAAGGTAATAAAACATTCTGGTTTTACTCGAGATGTGCTGCATGGCTGGAGCAGGGCAAACCCCTAGCCCCCCATGGGCTAAATAAATGAATAAATGACCGCCAGGTCAGCTCCTAAACCGCTAGGCAACCGTGACATCTTTTATACTCAAGTGGGTGGAGCATCACCAGGGGTTGCTAGGTGAGGGGCTGGACTCAGGTTTGAGGTGATTGGCTGCGGTTTGTGACATCACAAACCGCAGGAAGTGTGAAACGGAGCGTTTTTAATCACAGACAAATAAATCTACTTAGAGTAAATAAACCACTGGGTGCATTTTTTTGGCACAAGGACTGTTTTTTTATGAAGTAAATACCCAAAGTTTAGTAAAAAAACATTAAAAAGTGAATTTTGCATGTGTGGTCCCCTTTAAACGATAAAACCCCTATACAGTACTGCCCATCGATCAATGACTTTTTCTTAATCATGTGCTTTAAAAAAAAAAAACATTGTTCCCCCTCTTATATCTGCCAGCATTGGCTGTGGTCACACAAAGATACAGTAGATGTTAGTGTTACATGAACTGCTGATGGAGAATGTGGCTGCAGAGGCCCATAGTCACCCAGCACATTTCACACCTGCTTCATGGGTATTTGTCTAAACAAGAATGTTCAATGTCTCTGTTGGTGAATGTGGTATATTGACACACTTTCCATCCACAAACTTTTAAAATAAGGTTGAGATTAGGGGTGGGCGATATGGCTCAAAAATTATATTGTGATATTTCAGAGCGATATCACGATAACGATAAATTTCGTGATATAACCCAAAAAAAAAAAAGAAATCAAATTTATTTATTTGACAAAATTAATTTAACATGTTGCTTTGCAGTATTGTAATTTTTTTTAAAACAACAAGGGTTAATTTGACTGAAATTACTTTATATAGTAAAGTATTCAGTCAGTAAAAAAATAAAAAAGATCTGTTATTTAGATTGAAAAAGTCTGCACAAAATATAATGGACTATCTTTAGGCTTTTAATACCTAGTAGTTCTTTGACCTTCTTGTTAGGTCTAAATTGTTTTTAATTTTTAACTGGCTGTTTTTTATTATTTTTTATTGTTTGTTTTATTTCTGTATTGTTCAGCACTTTGTGCACCTTCTGGCTGCTGAAAAGGGCTCTATAAATAAAGATTTATTGATTGATTGATAAACAAAAACCACCACAAAAACTAAAGTTCAGGTGTAGTTTCCTAAATCACTCTCCATGTAAAATATATTATTCTTTTTTTCTAAAGAGTGACACGGTCGAAAATTTGTTGACGGTCCCTAACGTCTCTGAATAGGGGCAGACTCAGCGCGGCTGCCCGAAATCAGACTCCATGAAGTGGACTGACGAGAGCAACGCACCGATGAAGACACGGAGCTCGACAATCCAACTTCCAACTTGAAAATAACTTCACTGTGGTTTTCTCTTGGTCCGTGGAGAGCCGCGCGTGTTTGTAGAGACAGTTTTCAGAGCGAGGGAGACCAGCCCGCAACGCGGCTGCTCAGTGGGGTGGGGCATTTGATCCTCTACCTGCTGTTCAGAGCATGGGACAGAAGCTGACACGACGCGCGGTTTGTTTTTATCATTTTAGCTAACGTGTTACACCAGTACAGACTGGTGGAAGAGAGGTGCGCAGTTAAGTTTGAAGCGCTCGGTTGGGGGGCGGGGCGTCCTTACGTATCACGTCGTGAAATTAGCATATCATGATATCTTTTTTTTGCCTGGGCAAGCTATTTTTACCGGTATTATCGTAAACGATATGATATGGCCCAGCCCTAGTTGAGATTTCACATTCCTCTCCTTGCTCTTTTCCACAGATTTGGAAGAACACGACCCAAGTCGCCTTCAGTGGTGAGTTGTCTCCAAACCTAACCCAGCCATCCATTTTGATCTGAAAGTACTAAATACAGTAGTTATGTTTTTATGACTGTCGCCTATTTATTACAGATGACTTTGTTCTGCCTACTCCTCCCCAAACAACAAATGCTCAGTTTGGTATGTATTTGTGTGAGACCCGTTTTGTCTTTGAGTATCAAATATTTTTAAGTTTAGTATTCCACTGTTTCTCAAATGGGGGTACACGTACCCCTTGGGGTACTTGGAAACCTTGTGTAAAGTAATTTAAATTTTTGACATATTAACACTTATGTTTAAACCCTCTAAAATGCAGAAAGAACCCCGATGGACATCCCCTCAAGCACTCAATCTCAAATCTTGGGATGCAATGGTAGCAGGAGTCCCTCTGAGTCTCTTTCTAATGATCAAAGGTATTTAATTTAAATATGATCAAAATTAGAGATGTAACAATTCATCTAACTCACGATGCGATGTGTACCAATTTTGCTGTTGCATGCTTCAAACAGATCAGTCAGACCTGGCCAAGACAGGCAGTCCTTTTCTCTGAAGCGGCATTGGAGGTTGAGGTCTTCCTCTCGTGGACAAAGGTAAATTGTGATCAAAAGTATAATATTGACAGTATAAACAGGGTTTCCGCGGGGTCTTAAAAAAGTCTAAAATGCCAAAATCTCGATTTTAGGGCTAAAAAAAGTCTTAAATTTGCAGAATTATTGTGTTGAAGTCTTAAATTTGTTTTGAGGAGGTCTTAATTTCGAGCGCCTCGTAATCCTGCCTCAAGCGCTCCAAAAAAAAAAAAAGCTTGCTACGTGACAAACGTGACGCATTGCAGCCAATCAGTTTTCGTGAGAGTCCGTGTCACGTGATCGTCGGTGGGCAAGAATAAAACGAAGAAAAAGAATAACAGCAGAAGAAGAAGAAGACGGCGTGCTGTTGCTAACATGGGGAAATGCAAATTCAACATCACTTGGCTTGAGAGGGACGACTTTAAGGTTTGGTTAAAGCCTTCGCCAAACGGCGACTTCGAGGCCTACTGCTGCATATGTAAAATAAATAATAAACTCGCAACGTTGGGTGTACGGGCTTTAGAGTCACATTCAAAAAGTGACAAGCATGTTAGCACTGTGAAAGGCCTGCGACAGACGACCGCTATTACGCCAAATTTACACTACATGCGTTCCGGCTCCGCTCCGCAGGTCGCAGCTGAGCGTTTCAAGTCCAGTTTACACTACCTCCGGTCCGCCTGGATGCGCCGCTTCGAGACGCATGCGCGGGAATTGCGAGATCGCGCGATAAATCAAGTGATAAATAAGGAAGTCAGAACAAAACAATTCATTCGGTGGAAGAAGGAGAACAACAGTAGAGACTGGCGTAGTCATAAATGATAGTTTGACAGTATTTTTGTACAAATAAATCCGTATAGAGCTAGGATTAGTCCGCCCGTGGTGATTTTATTTTGTAAATACGGATGTTGTGCTCATTTCTTTTCCTGTTGGTGCGACGTAATCTTTAAAAATTGACTCCGGCACAGCCCCGGCGTCCGGCAGAAATAGGATCTGTTCTAATTTTGACGGACTGCCGTCCGCTCGCCGCCGCCGCCGTGCGGAGCCAGTGTAAACGCTCTCATTGATTATAATGGGTGCGTATTTGCTGCGGAGGTCGGACCGGAGCGGAGCCGGAACGCATGTACCGGTAGTGTAAATTGGGGGTTAGCCAGTTCTGCTGCTCCAGCGTTGGTTCATCTACTCTGCCTCGGAGAGACAACTGCTCCGCAGCTCCTGTTGGCGTCACTAACAGGAGCGACCTTCGTGTTGCCTTCGGGTCAGAGGCTACATTACGAGCAGATGTTCTCTGGGTTCTCCACGTGATAAGTAAACATAACTCATACAATGCAAATGAAGACATTGGCGACTTGTTTCAAACAATGTTTCCAGACTCTGACCAGTTCATGGGGCATTCAACAGCTAATGACTTAATGAAGCATGTAAAAGTAAGTACCGGTAGCCTACCGGTAAATGTTTTATTTTTAACAAACATGTTTATATGACAGCTTTAGTTTTCAGATGCAAATTTGATAAACCTGTTTAGGCTATATATTTCTGTAAATGTGTAAGTATACAGTATTAGTACTAACTTATATATGTGTTTGTTGACATAAGTTGTTGTTTGAGGACTCTGTATTGATTTTGTTTGAATTTAACTTTTTGAGGAAAAAGGGAGCAGATATAATTACATATTTTCTTTCTGCTTCTTTTAATTTTATTTATGACTCATTGTTTTTATCATAATAATAATTGGATATTTTTTTGGTTGAATGAATGAATATAATTTATGCCTGTGTCTCAGTCAAAATAAGACAGAATACAATGTCTGAAGTCTCATATTTGTTTTTGTCTTTCCTCAGGAGTGTGTGGACCCTCTTGACCTAAGGAGACTTGTGTCCATTTCAATGGATAGGCCCAATGTCAATTTTAAATTTTTTGAGCTCTTCCAACAAGAACATGCAGAAATGTACGATGGTACTCAATATTGCTGTGGGGAGCTGTGGACTCCACACATTACACAATGCCGTCAAAAGTGGCTTTTCCCTATGGCAAGTAGAGAAACTGCTGAGAGCCATGCACACATTATTTCACAACGTGCCAGCCAGGAGAGAAGACTACACTGCTGTGACCAAATCCACCATCTTCCCTTTATCTTTCTGTGGTCACCGTTGGCTTGAAAACCAGCCTGTGATTGAAAAGGCTATTGAAGTTTGGCCGTCACTCACACAGTACATAGATGCTGTAAGAAGAAAACTGCTCCCAAATCCTGGAACAGCATATTTTGATACATGACCTGGCATCAGCCAGGACCAGATTCTGTCTTCATCTTGAAACGGAGAGAAAGAAGAAGGAGTCTTTTGCACAGGGCCAAAAGAGAAAGGCAGCAGAGGATTACCTGGAGGAACTCAAAAAAAGGAGGACTACAGTACAAACAGTTGCTGAAACTCTTTCCAAAGATGCAGACAAATTTGCAGAGCAGGCTGAAGGCAAGGCTGGCACTCAGATGGCTCAGTTGATAACGAAGTCAAACGTTCTGAGGAGAGCTAGCAAGGATAAAGCAGCTAAGCTGAAGAACATTGAGGAGGAGATTCTTGCTAAGGGAGAGGAGCTCAGATTTATGTAGTCCACATACAAGCATACATATATCATACATATATCATATACTAACATATATTATCCATAACACTGCATGTAAAATGTGTTCATTTCGTTTTTTCAATAAAGTTACTTCTCAAGTAATTAAGTAATTATGCATTTCTTCTGCACATTTCTGTCGTGTACATATGTTGTGAATAGGTCTTAAATCTGATTCATATTGGTCTTAAAAAGGTCTTAAAAAGTCTTAAATTTGAGTTGTTCAAACCTGCAGAAACCTTGCATAAAACCATTTGTCTGTGTGGACCATCACAGCTCGGTTTTGTTTTCTAGGAAGAGCGATCTCGCAGGGAGAGGGTGGGGAAGTCTTGCGTTGATGACTTGGAAGCAATGGACGTTGGCCAGTACTGGATAAGGAGGTCTGGATAAGGAGGTCTGGATAAGGAGGTCTGGATAAGGAGGTCTGGATTAGGAGGTCTGGATAATAAGAGATAAGAGATTTATTTATTAACATTGCACCGTAATACAACGTGATTATGTAGCACAGTCGTCCGGAAGAGGGAAGAGTATGCAAGCTGCAGCATTTCCAAACACATTACATGTTCTTCTGCGCGGCCGCGCTCATCCGTCTCCGGATGAAGGTCAAACAGATATGGAAAAAGGAAAAACACAATAGGTATCATTTGTGATATTCAAAAAAAGAATCTATCAAAGATTGCCTTAAGACACTCTATGATAAAGTCCCAAAAACTCTATCAGCATAAGCACAGCCAGACAAGACATTGTTGCAGATTTGACGACATGCAAGGAGATCAAAGAGTCTGTGAGCAGCACTTCAGATAACACAGTTCAGCAGATGTTAAGCTCGGCGCCTCTGAGCACACTCCCAGGGACCTCTGGGGAGGGAGGGGGAGGGGGTCAGCAGTGTCTCTCAGCTTCACTCCAGGAGAATAGTTCCCAACAGCCTTCTTCTTTTCCAAGGTCGCGCAGAAACTAGATTAGATAGTTCTTTTGTTTATCTTCAATCCAGGCCACAGTGTTCTTTTTGACTGCAGCCTTCCAGAGTCCAGGTGCTGTTCAGGTCCAAAATCGCCGAATCAAATGAGTTTCCGAGGCTACAAACCTCCATCCGTGCCCTGATTAACGCCGGGCGGCTGTAAACGAGTTCCAAAGCGCACCGCAGGTCCACGGTGGTCTACCGCTCCCATTGTGCGGTTCAGCTCGTACAACAGCTGGGTTGAGGAGCTCACAGCCCGGATCAGAGACTCTTGCTGATCAGGAAGTTTGGCCAGTGCGCCGATAGCTGCCGAAATCTTCCTGAACTTCCAGTAACAGACAGCTCCGCTCACGCCAAAAAACAGAGCAGCTGCTACTAATATCCCAATAATCCACAAATCTTCCACGTCTTCGACAGACAAGACGGTCAAACACATGGGTTGCCACTGTCCCCAGGAGTCCATCATGTATCCGACAGCGTGCGTGTCAGAGGGGCAGGCCGCTTCTCCTGGCCCGGTCCGCTTCGTGGAAAAAATCTTATCCATAGATGAAACAGCCCAATTTATTAACTCCATCGCAAATTGGTTCGAGTGAGCGCTGAAGAGTCACAGACGAGACAAAAAGCAAGCAGGGAGGAGGAAAACTTAGGGAGGGAAGGAGCAAAAAGATATGCGACTTGCTTTGTCGAGAGCCGGAAGAGGTCTGGATAAGGAGGTCTGGATAAGGAGGTCTGGATAATGAGGTCTGGATAAGGAGGTCTGGATAAGGAGGACTGGATAATGAGGTCTGGATAAGGAAGTCTGGATAAGGAGGTCTGGATGAGGAGGACTGGATGAGGAGGACTACATAAGGAGGTCTGGATGAGGAGGACTCAATAAGGAGGTCTGGATGAGGAGGACTGGATAAGGAGGTCTGGATTAGGAGGCCTGGATAAGGAGGTCTGGATGAGGAGGACTGGATAGGGAGGTCTGGATAAGGAGGTCTGGATAAGGAAGTCTGGGTGAGAAGGACTGATGGATAAAGAGGTCTGGATAAGGAGGTCTGGATAAGGAGGTCTGGATAAGGAGGTCTGGATGAGGAGGTCTGGATAAGGAGGTCTGGATAAGGAGGTCTGGATAAGGAGGTCTGGATAAGGAGGTCTGGATAAGGAGGTCTGGATAAGGAGGTCTGGATAAGGAGGTCTGGATAAGGAGGTCTGGATAATGAGGTCTGGATAAGGAGGTCTGGATAAGGAGGTCTGGATAAGGAGGTCTGGATAAGGAGGTCTGGATAATGAGGTCTGGATAAGGAGGTCTGGATAAGGAGGTCTGGATAAGGAGGTCTGGATAATGAGGTCTGGATAAGGAGGTCTGGATAAGGAGGACTGGATAATGAGGTCTGGATAAGGAGGTCTGGATAAGGAGGTCTGGATAAGGAGGTCTGGATAAGGAGGTCTGGATAAGGAGGTCTGGATAAGGAGGTCTGGATAAGGAGGTCTGGATAAGGAGGTCTGGATAAGGAGGTCTGGATAATGAGGTCTGGATAAGGAGGTCTGGATAAGGAGGTCTGGATAAGGAGGTCTGGATAATGAGGTCTGGATAAGGAGGTCTGGATAAGGAGGTCTGGATAAGGAGGTCTGGATAAGGAGGTCTGGATAAGGAGGTCTGGATAAGGAGGTCTGGATAAGGAGGTCTGGATAAGGAGGTCTGGATAAGGAGGTCTGGATAAGGAGGTCTGGATAATGAGGTCTGGATAAGGAGGTCTGGATAAGGAGGTCTGGATAAGGAGGTCTGGATTAGGAGGTCTGGATAATGAGGTCTGGATAAGGAGGACTGAGAGTTTTATAGAGTCCACATGAACGACGGTCAGAGCACCTGCTTCACGCACACATTTGAACAACAGAGAGAAGTGGCGCAACAGTTTGCAGCAGAATGGCTCCCTGCAGGCACGAGGCTGCAGCTTAAGTCTTACCAGAACACAAACTGCAGCTTCACTTGGTCTTACCAGAACACAAACTGCAGCTTCACTTGGTCTTACCAGAACACAAACAAACTGCAACTTCACTTCGTCTTACCAGAACACAAACTGCAGCTTCACTTCGTCTTACCAGAACACAAACTACTGCTTCACTTCGTCTTACCAGAACACAAACTGCAGCTTCACTTGGTCTTACCAGAACACAAACAAACTGCAACTTCACTTCGTCTTACCAGAACACAAACTGCAGCTTCACTTCGTCTTACCAGAACACAAACTACTGCTTCACTTTGTCTTACCAGAACACAAACTGAAGCTTCACTTTGTCTTACCAGAACACAAACTGCAGCTTCACTTTGTCTTACCAGAACACAAACTGCAGCTTCACTTCATCTTACCAGAACACAAACTGCTGCTTCACTTTGTTTTACCAGAACACAAACTGCAGCTTCACTTTGTCTTACCAGAACAAAAACTTAGAAGCTGCGGCTTCACTTCATCTTACCAGAACAAAAACTGCTGCTTCACTTTGTTTTACCAGAACACAAACTGCAGCTTCACTTTGTCTTACCAGAACACAAACTTAGAAGCTGCGGCTTCACTTTGTCTTACCAGAACAAAAACTTAGAAGCTGCGGCTTCACTTCATCTTACCAGAACACAAACTGCTGCTTCATTTTGTCTTACCAGAACACAAACAAACTGCAGCTTCACTTCGTCTTACCAGAACACAAACAAACTGCAGCTTCACTTCGTCTTATCAGAACACAAACTTCACTTAGTCTTACCAGAACACAAACTGCAGATTCACTTCGTCTTACCAGAACACAAACTTAGAGGCTGCAACTTAACTTTGTCTTACGAAAAAACTGCAACTTCACTTCGTCTTACCAGAACACAAACTTCACTTTGTCTTACCAGAACACAAACAAACTGCAGCTTCACTTCGTCTTACCAGAACACAAACTTCACTTCGTCTTACCAGAACACAAACTGCACCTTCACTTCGTCTTACCAGAACACAAACTTCACTTTGTCTTACCAGAACACAAACAAACTGCAGCTTCACTTCGTCTTACCAGAACACAAACTTCACTTCGTCTTACCAGAACACAAACTGCACCTTCACTTCGTCTTACCAGAACACAAACTTCACTTTGTCTTACCAGAACACAAACAAACTGCAGCTTCACTTTGTCTACCAGAACACAAACTTCACTTTGTCTTACCAGAACACAAACAAACTGCAGCTTCACTTTGTCTACCAGAACACAAACTTCACTTCGTCTTACCAGAACACAAACTTCACTTTGTCTTACCAGAACACAAACTTCACTTCGTCTTACCAGAACACAAACTTGGAGAAGAAGTTCGCATCTTCCACCGGTGACTTCTGCATCCTAAAGGCGCCGCCAGCTTTTCTCTGCACCTGA
>JBBPBX010102975.1:0-11959 GCA_038048925.1 Garcialebias charrua | reverse complement strand
TATTCACTAAACTCTCGGTCATGTGCTCATTCAGTTTGCACTACTTCTCATATTTGCACTAATGTTTGTATTACATTACTGCCTATAGTCATACTACTGTTTACATTCACTGTTTACATTTATTAATACGGTTTACATTTATTACTACTGCTTTACATTTATTACTACTGTTTACATTTACACTACTTTTATCTACACTACTGCTGATACATATACAGTATTCTCTGACTAGCCTTATCTAAGGATGCCAAATGTGCCTTATGTGCCTCACTGCATATGCCACTTTGCCTCTATACCAACATCAACTACCTCATACATATACTGTGTACATTAACTTATATGCTGCTGTGCCACTCTTTGCAAATGTCAATGCTAGAACCTTCAGTTTATTTTATAGATATACTTTTTATACTACTATGCAAAAACTCAGGACAGTATTACACTTTTATTATTTCATTTTATGCTTATGTTCATTGGGTGTTTGGTGTTTTAGGGGTGTTTGGTGTTTCAGTGTTGGTGTAAATTTTCATACTTTTATACTATTATGAAAAAACTCAGGACAGTGTTACACTTTTACTATTTTATGCTTATGTTTATTAAATGTTTTAGTGTTTAGTGTTTAGATGGTTACTGTTGCACCGAGGGACTGAGAGAAACACAATTTCGGTCCTGTGTATGTCCTGTACATATTGCAGTTCTGACAATAAAGTTGACTTTGACTTTGACTTTGATAAGCTGCTGCAGTATTTTTGAGATTTTTGTTTGTTTTAAGATGGCATTAATCCATTTTGGTCTTGGTCAAATTAGCTGTTAGCTCATCAGTCCAGTCAGAATAAAACTATTTTCCACCAAACTGAGGTTGTTAAAAGAGGTATCTATAACAGGTAAGATATTAACTGTTCACATTTCTACAGAACCCCACTTCAAAAGCTATTAACCATTTGTTAAAAAAAGAAGCAATTTGTGCTTTTTCGAATATTAGTATTCAGTGAGTCTACACACTGTTAAAAAGTGCCTTTTAAAAATATATTTGTTTACAAAGTATGAAAATCTACCTTTGTTAACAACAAAATATGTGACCAAAAGGAAAAAGTCAGACTTTAAAATTTAAAACAAGCAAAGAAAAAAAGATCACGAGTAAGAGAAATAACACGAAAAGGCCCCAAAATTATGAAAATAAATAAATAAATGGAGTCAATGAATGACATAAAAATTGACGACGTAAGAATATCTTTACATAAAAAAAAATAAAAAAAATATCAGGAAAGAAAATAAAATGGGATATTTCCAGAGTATAACAGTATTTTCACTCAAATCTAAGTGAATTATAAAAAATGAATGTTTATAATTCTAGGTTAGCTTTAAGAGGTGTACAACACTTCGGAAAAACTCTTAAATGTTGCTTAAATTTCAAAAGCTGATTCTTGTCCACATCTCAAGTTAAACAACACATTTAGAAGAGATTGCATTGGGGACTCTCGTTTTGTTGACTTCCCTCATCTCATCCTGTTATAATTTCTTCTTTAAATAACAGTTATAAATTAGATTAACTGTGATTTAGGTTTAAAAAGTTGCTTTTGAGGCATTCCCACTGTAATAAAATACTGATCAGCTTTAAATACAGTAAATAAATAAAAACCATGGTCACTAATCAAAAGTTAAACTGGAAAAGCATCTTAACATCAAACTGTACATTGCACATCAAATAATGTAGTTTTACAATGTGCACTTCTTGTGAAAAGAAAATACTGTTATTTCCTCATCAACATGAACAGTTTTTAGAGTTGGTGCTAAACGCGCTTGTCCTTGTGCAGCAGTGTTGGCGATGCTCTGTTCATCTGTTCCGCACCTTGACAGGGATTTCTGCTGAAACTTTGTGAATTACAAAATCTTTTTGTGTCCAGTTCTCAAACTACAAAACCCTCATGGTTTTTTTGTTTACTACGGGACCTTCTAAAGACAAATGACTTCATGGCCATGGAATGCAAGCAATGGATTTATTTTTTAAGGTTTTTGTAAAATATCATTTTCCCTCAGGATGGATCCAAACAAAAGACAGTGAACAGATGTCTGAGACAAGCCGACCACTCCTTTACGGTAGTCCTCACAGCCAAAGCTAATCATTGTTCATTCAGCTGTGGACACAATGACAGATTAATTCAGGAACGGTAGTTGAAGCTAGCAGACATGGAGACAATGAGTTCATATTAGTATTTCTTATGTTTTAAATTGTATTCAAAGAATTTGGGAAGTCAGAGTTAAGGCTGCTGTGAAACAGATGTTCAGCAGAGAATCTTAATAGGATAAAATTGTTGTGGATAAAACCCAAGATACATCAGTGCAATGCTCATTTTAACGTTTGTCTGAAATGGGCTGGTTGCGTTTGTGCTGCTATAAACACCATCAAAACTAACTTTATTGCTATTTAAAAAACAACAACAACAGTAATACCACAGATGGGATGTTCCTTGGAAACAACTCTAGACATATGAATAAAATACACATAAAATCAACCAACTGGCTGCTGTAACGTCCAGGTAAAATCGTCAGAATTATATCCAATCATTGTTGTTATGAGCATATTTTGAGTTTGTAAGGACAACGAAGTTAAAAATCATAACAAGATTCACAATAATCCATGTTGAAATTCTTCCAGAAGTCTGCAAATTTGTGAACTTGCACAGAAGAGCCTTTACCAGGTCAAAGGATCAGAGCCCCTTACTCCAAGTCAAGGGAAAATAATGGGTTTCACTGCAGCAGGTGGAAAAAATATGACATGATTCTACAAACTTTTAGGAGCCTGGGAGGCTTAAACTGCACCAACATGATTAAAAAACAACTTTCCTTTTATTTGTTTGAGCAGCCGACATTCTCATACTGTGGGGCGGGGTGGCCACTGGGGCCTGATGGGGTTAGGGAGAGGGGTGTTGCTCATTTGAATTATTATTATTATTATTATTATGGTGGTGGTGTGTGTTAAAATAAACAACAAATTATTCAGAGAAACCAAAACAGAATTGTACTTCCATTAAAAGTGCCTATATTAATATGCTTGATGCATTGTTACTTCGTATTTCTGTGGGCCAGGGGTGATGGGGGGTCTTGGACAATTTCCTTTTTCCAAAAGTGGGGGCCCAACAGAAAAATGTTGAGAACCACTGTCTTTGAATTTCCATACCTTTATAACTTTCACCAAAACTTACAAACTTGACAAAAATATGCAATTGGACTAATTTTTAGAGAAATTTGTTTGCATTTTTAAAAACTATTACAGGCCGATTAAATTCCTAATAAAATATAATAAACAAAAAGCCATCAGACTTTTGTTTTGGTCATACACAAAACATTTAAACAAAGAAGACATGATTAGTGACAATATCTTCTCTAGTAAAATTAATCAGGTGTATTTTTAATACTTAACTGTGGCAGATGCACTGAATACAGTTTTGCTTTGTTTAAAATAACTCTTTTGGATCCACAAGCCTTTTCTCTCAAAACTTGGGAGTCTCCAAAACCTTTTGACCCATATAAAAACTTTGCATTTTCCTTCAACGTCAAACAAATACAAGTGTCTAAAAAAAAGAAGCACATTTTTACAAAACAACCATTTCATAGACTAACAGATTTTAACTGTACTTACATCCACGATGAAGAAGTCCAACCAGCACCAGGCGTTTGTAAAGTACTTGACAAAGCCATAGGCAACCCATTTCAGCAGCATCTCCAGGATGAAGATGTAGGTGAAAACCCGATCCGCATATTCCAGAATGATTTTCACGGTTTTCCTCTGTTCAATGTACACGTCTTCGAAGGCCTAAAACGAAGCAGGGACGAGTTACTGAGATATCGGTGAGTAAACATATATAAGCCATAGCATATTTCACTTAAATAATTAAACATTCTGGATATCTGAGTGGTACCCAGTAGTGTTGGGGTGCATCATAAATGACAAAAAAGTTGATAAAGACAACAGGATGACTGACAGGTTCTTCATAGCCTGCATGCATTCTTCAGTACATAAGTGTTTGGATTTGGCCAGAGGCCTTTTTTCCTTCAGAAACCTGCAAAGCTAAGCTGAATTCTTTTGGTTGAAAGGTTGGTGCATTACAGCACTTTGCTGTCCATTAGTGGCTATAACATCAAGAGCAGTTGCAGAAGAAAGGCAAGCAGTTCTCTTGGCTGCCCACACCCTCAAAGGCAAATCATGCTCTCTATCTTTAAATAAATGCCAAGTCCATTAGAATACTTATAAAAATCTATTATCCCAGCTGTGACTCTCACAATGTTTCTCACACATCATTTGGCATAAAACCATCAAACCACTTGATTTCCATGTACTTTGCAGTAAAACTCAGCGTTACATGAAGTGTCTGTGCATTTTTACTAGTGGGAACACGCTTTAGTGTGTGATTGTCTGCGCTGTTTACCAAGGCTCCACTGCTGAGCAGGATCATAAAGATGATGAGGGTTTCAAACCAGTTGTGTTCTACTATCAGGTAGCAGGTCTTCCTCAGGAACCACCAGTACTTTCCCCAGCCGTGAGTGATGGGAACATCGCAGCACTTGTATTTGGCCACACATTCTGCAGTACAAATAAAAGCAAAGCTGCTGGTGTACACTGGAGAGGCTGAACTACTTTAAAATGCTCAAAAAGTCAAACGCATGCGAGTCATAATGCCATGGCTTTTGGATAGAGAAGACAATAATGATGGTAAATCAACAGCAGATTATAAGCATCATGTACCGTCAGTCCAGCAGGCTTCTGGGTCAAGGTATTCCTCCACAACTTCAACCACTGCCACTTCCTCCACATCCGGCTTGATGTCTATCGTGCTGCCTTCAGATGAACTGGTGTCATCCAGCTGGAACAGAAGAGAT
The DNA here is from genome assembly GCA_038048925.1 of Garcialebias charrua. Lineage (NCBI taxonomy): Eukaryota > Metazoa > Chordata > Actinopteri > Cyprinodontiformes > Rivulidae > Garcialebias > Garcialebias charrua. Next base: position 7,081 of record JBBPBX010102975.1, on the reverse strand, counting down.
CAAATCAATGTTTGAACTGCTTTCTTTATGTTATAGCTTCACTGAAAAAGATGATGTACACATACCACATACATGTGGCACAATGTAAGCCATTGCTTTAAAGCCAACATGCATTGATATCTATTATTTGATTTAGTGCAAGATGTATACATATTGTACAGGTAGTCCTTGGGATATGACGGTCTCGAGTTATGACGTTTCACGGTTACGACGCATCTCCCATTAAAAAAAAATATATTTTGAAATTTTATTTTGAAAAGCCGAGTTACGTAGTTTTCGGTTTCCGGTTTTACGTTTTAAACGTAGCTGCGAGGAATTCTGCCCTGTACTCTCTAAAAAAGCTAAGTCTGGTCCTCTGGACGTTCAAAAAACAAACAAAAAACAAAACAAAACTGTGAACGCGGTTTTACATCGTAAACGAATACGGAGGATGGACCGAGCTGGACGGCAATTTTACGACGTAAACGCAATAGAGAATACGGAGGAGGGACGGAGGAAAGAATTCACCAGCATACCAGTAGGAAATTAACTCTTTTTTCCCTTCATTATGGCTCTCAAATGTATGTGATTTTTTTATAATAATGTAGGGTACTGTGTTAGGATAGGCTAAGTGCTTGGTAAAATACAGTACTGTACATACAGGTATATGGTTCAGTATGTACGTATGTTCCGACTTACATTGAAATTCGGTTTACGACACAGCGTAGGAACGAATCTCCGTCGTAAGTCGAGGACTACCTGTATATATGTAGCATAGCTAGCTTTTTTCTGCAACAGACTATTCTGAAGAGTAACAGGCAAGAAGGCTCAAAGCTCTCACTAGTGACTGATGATAGACATCACTGAACTTATAAAAACAACTTCTTTAGCTTTGAATGGTTGCTGAAGGATCGGTGTAGCTGATTGCATACTGTACCCAAACAAAACAAGTTGCTATAATGCATATTAAAAAATATACATGCCGCCGCTCACACAGTGATAGCTGGACACAGGCACCAGTGACCGGAAAAGGAAGAAGCGGGTAAAGATAATGGATGGATGGATGAAAATTCTCAAAAAGCATGTTTCTCAGCTTCCACAATTAAATACCTTTTTTCTTGTTGCATATAAGAAAAAAATATTTGGGGGATCTAACTTTAACAACTAAATCACACCATGTTAAATCTAATAAATCAGCATGATTATTCATGTGAAGGATGAAGACTCACAGAGGTGCGTTGGCTCACGATAGAATGAGGCTGCACTTTATTCAACAGAACTTAAAGACGCGTCAACTCTCATTTAAAAAAAGCTTCTGCGGCTCGCGTCAGACAGAACAGAGGAAGTGCTTGAGGTGAAATGTCTACAAGAAACCCCCTCGTCTCTTTGAATACTTTGGATTACGATAAAACAGAAAATGTACAATGTACTGCACTTTATGCACTTAGATTGTCAGCAAAGGAAAGTATTTCCTCTCTTTTCATCTTTCTGCCTTTTTCTCTTCATCAGACAGCCAGTTGGCAGCTCTCTCTGTGTGTTTCTCCCTGCTGAGTGCTCTGTGGTTGGATGGGATGCACACAAGATTGTTGTGATGAGGGTGTCTGATGGAATAGGATCCCGGTGCAGGTAAAACAGCAGCTGTAATGTCTTTTTTTCTTCCTACAGTAAGTCAGGTCAAGGTGACCTACATTTCACACATCTCTACAAGCTTTGGGTCTGGCTCATCCAGGGGCGGATCTAGAAAAATATCTATGGGGTGGCAAGAGGGTGGCAAGGATGTTTCAGGGGGTGGCAACACCCTCCCCCTCCACACACATATACACACACATACATATATATACAGTATACAGGTAGTCCTCGACTTACGACTATTTCAGACTTACGAATGCATCTCATTATAAAAATAATTTTTAATAATAAATAAATAAATGTACAGTACTGTACAGTTACCAAGCACTTAGCCTATCCTAACACAGTTAAGGAGTGAGTTGAATTGTCTCCCTCCTCCCTAGCAGGCTCCATTCACATAAAGGGAGCTAGCTCCCTTTATGTGAAAGGGAGACAATTCAACTCACTCCTTCATCTTTAAAAACTGTGTTATGATAGGCTAAGTGCTTGGTAACTGTACAGTACTGTACATCTATTTATTTATTTTAAAAAATTGTATGTGATCCTACTTACGAATTTTCGACTTACGAACAGCCCGTAGGTACAGAACTCGTTCGTAAGTCGGGGACTACCTGTATATATAAATAAAATGATGCAATGTAAAGGGAGAGACATGAAACAGCCAAAGTACAGGCAGCAGAAATACAGGTGTGTTCAGTCTTTTTCCATTTCATTTCTCACTTCCCGCCACTCAGTCAGAACTTGACGTCTTGAGTCAGTTGTACATTGTGCTTCTTCTTCTTTAAATTTATTGGCAGTTGGCAAGAAAGTTAGGTGAGCATTACAGCCACCAACTGGTAAGGAGTGTGGACCATATGACTACATTGTGCTGCATTCAATGTTATCGGAAAAAAGATGTTCGCGTTCGTAATGTCCAGCTGGGGTGGCAAACAGGGTGGCAAGGCTTTCTGTTGGGGTGGCAACTGCCACCCCATGCCACCCCAGTAGATCCGCCCCTGGGCTCATCCATTTCCCACATTCATAATCCACAGAAGGTTTTGTTTCTCGGTCTGTCGCCTCCTCGGGCATGCCTCAGTCTGCTGTTCATTGTGTCTGCAGAATCAGCACTTAGGCTTGATGTTACAGCACTCTTTTCTAAATGGATGTTCGGAAATGCAGCTAAGACTAGCCCTGCTAATCCTATTGCTAAATAACAAAGTTACCTTTTCTCGCAAACATGTATTGTTAGTACTGGAAGAAAACCTGGAGTAACTTAATAAAACATAAATGTAAGCACAGTTTTGTGAAATACTTGAATTAGCAACTGGGCTTCAAAGTAATACGGCTGCATTATCTGCCTCCATCAAGTTTAATTTCACACAAACCACCAGAAACAAACTGTTTCCAGCTTCACTGTAATGTCCTTAAAATGGAAAATGATTGCTATATGCCAGACGACGGTAAAACCAGCTTGGATTTCGTCACAAGGACTGTTAAACCTTTGTGGATCTGTGTCAGACTTGAGCCGGCTGATAGATACTGTGCCATCTTCATCAGGACTACGGAACTATCTGGCAGTCTCTACGTTAAAACTATTAATATTGACAAAGTTGAGAGTTTTTTGTTTATTTTATGGTGATTTCAAATTTCTTTGAAGGCTGAATACAAATAAAAGGTGACATAAATTTATTTGTACAGTTTGTACGGTTTTTCTGAGACTTTTATATTGTTTATATCGATATCGGAATTATATCGTTATCAACCAAAATTAAGAAATATATTGTGATAAAAGTTTTGGCCATATACAGTATTGCTGTTGTTGTTGCCCATTATTGTTTTTTGTTTCTATATTCAGTTTCCCGTTATGTAATTTGTTGCTATGTGCTTGGTCTGTCTGTCCCTGTACAGCACTTTGGTGTGCACTGTCACTGTTTAAAGTGCTTTATAAATAAAGTGGTATGGTATGGTATGGTATATCGTCCAGCCCTAGATGCCATTAGTATGTAGCTGTTTATGTGCAAGTTCTTCTTTTGCAACTTTCACACTTTACCCCAGCCAGGACATAGTGTGAGATACAATTTTTTTTTCACCTCCCCTCCCCTCGTGTTTATTCTTTTCCTTGTCTACTTTGGTCTGTCTGTAGCACATCTCTCTTGTAAATGAGTCTTCAAAGCTCAATAGGAACTAACCTGTATAAACGAAGGCTGAATGGAAAAAAAAGTCCCTGTAGTAAATGTGACTTTTAGCAGTTTGTCATCTTATACAAAGACATGCAGCCTGGCTTCACATCTGCCATTGCTAATTAGAGTTGTGCAGTATCCATTTTGTAATACAGTCCATTCTTCTTTAAATCATATTTAAGTATATTGTATTACTGACTGCTACTGCTCCTTCCAATGTGTCCCTCTGCCTTCACTGCACGTTTTTTTTAAATACCAACATGCACCATTTTCTTCTCATCAGCCTCTGACAGCTGCTGACGTTTGTGAGGATAATAAAAGTTGTGACATGTTTTAAGAGATTTGGCGGATGTAATTTATAAGAGCGCTATCATTAAAGACACATTCAATGCATTTTTATCAGGCTAAAAATGAACAGGTTGTGGATTGGTGAAACAAGCAAGGTGGAGCTGCTGTTCATGTCTTACATTGCACCATGTAGTAGGTGCAGCTCCAGAGGGTTAACTTCATGGCAGATTCTTTTAAGGATGTTATTCAAAATAATACCTTTGCTATTTTCAGATACCCTTGTATGTTATGTAATCAAGCTATCCACAAACAGTACTGCTTCCTTCTGCTGACTGTTTAGACAGTGTCTATGAAACTGTCTATGAGATGCCCCGTAACCAGTCTCTCTAACTCCTATGTTAGCCCGCCATGTGAAGAGATTATGAAACTTGTCATATTAAAACATATTTCTATGGTAAATGGAGCTTACTTATATAGCGCCTTCCAGCCCCCTATGAGGGGCCCCAAAGCGCTTTACAGCACCAGCCATCCACCCATTCATACACACATTCATACACCGGTAGCGGTGGTCTGCCATGCAAGGCGCCAGCCAGTCCTACCGGGAGCAACTCAGGGTTAAGTGTCTTGCCCAGGGACACAACGACACATGGTGTGGGAACTCGGGATTCAAAGCTCCAACCTTCCGATCGGGGGACGACTGCCATTACCACTACGCCACGGCCGTCCCATATTTCTATGACTGACACATTCTTAGTCATCCTTTCTACTCACATCTTTGCTGTTCTCAATGTCCGATTCGCTGCTGAAGTCTTCTGTATTCAAGTTTTCAAAATCCGACTCGCCAACCGCGATGGGGACACACACGGTGAGGTTGGGGTTGTGAATGAAGGACATGTAGTCCTCATCAATCATATACTTCCCCACGCTGCTCCCAATGCCACTGGTCGTACCGTTGCCATTTTTGGGATAGTCCAGTTCACGGTTGATGTCAACCGTGTGATTTGCAATACAGTTGAGCTTCTTCTCATACATTTCATCCAAAGGTTTCTGCTCTTCTTCTGTAGGCTGTTTGTTAGAATTAGGATAAATAGAAACACTGTGAGAATGCAGGAGTGTAGCTGATGTTGCTCTGATGGATGCAGAATGTACCTTCTTGAGCACTGTTGCCATGAAGACCCGCATGTTGACCTTAAACCAGGCGATCCCAAACTTAATGCGAGCAACAGCAAGCTGGAGATTGTTGGGCTCACCATCATCATCGGTGGCAGCGAGGTTGTCAGCACTGAAAGAGCTCAGCAGCAAGGCCAGAAACAGGTTCAACACCTCATGAAGAAAAACAAAAACAAATCTGGAACTCCAAATCTTTACTACTTCATTTGGTTGCATGTACACAATGACGTGGTTGTTTTCACTTACCACCAGGTTTCCAATAACCATAACCATCATGAAGACGATTAGGCACATGCCCTGTCCTGCTACTTCCATACAGTCCCACATGGTTTCAATCCACTCCCCACACAGAACTCTGAATACAATCAGGAAAGAGTGAAAGAAGTCGTGCATGTGCCAGCGAGGAAGCTCACAGTCGGCGGCGATCTTGCACACGCAGTCCTTGTAGCTTTTGCCAAACAGCTGCATGCCCACCACGGCAAAGATGAAGACAATGATGGCCAACACCAGGGTCAAATTACCCAGAGCTCCCACTGAGTTTCCAATGATTTTGATCAGCATATTGAGGGTGGGCCATGATTTGGCCAATTTGAACACTCTTAACTGCAAAAGGAACAAAACAGGATTATTCCACTGTATTTGGTTTTCAGATGACAAAACTTGAGAGACAAGGCAGTTGATGACATGTTACAGTATTCTCAGTAATACCCTTGGCCAGCACATCTTTCGCACTCACCAATCGAAAAGACCTAAGCACTGAAAGACCCTCCACATCAGCCAGTCCCAACTCAACCAAACTCAGAGTCACAATGAAGCCATCGAAGCAGTTCCAGCCTCCCTGGAAGTAGTAGTAGGGATCCATGGCAATCAGCTTAGCAAACATCTCCCCAGCAAAGATGCCAGTGAAAACCTGCAGAAGAGCATGGAATGCAAAAGGAGATATTAGGGATTCAAAGGGACAACTGATTAAATCATTTAGACCAGACTGTGTTCTAACACTTCACATATTCTTGTTCATAACACTTAAAATGTATTCAGAATGTCTGCCTGCAACCAGATCAGTGACACTTTTTGTTCAGTTCTTGGCTTATTTGGGTTTTTAGTAAAATTATTATTATTATTATTATCATTATTATTTTGTATTTTCAACCGTATGGGCTTCTTTTGCTTTCATCATTATCAGGTACTTGTGTTCTGTGTTTGGGTAATTTCTTCTTCGTCTTCTTTTGGCTGCTCCCTTCTTCAGGGGTCGCCACAGCGAACTAACTCGTACCAAGACTTGACAATTGTTTTTAAGCCGGATGCCCTTCCTGACACAACCACAGACCACCGAGCTACCAGAGCCCTCTAGAGCTGCTATCTAGGGCACCCGCGGGAGCAAATGGTGGGGGTTAAGGGCCTTGCTCAAGGGCCCAGAGTGGGGCAAATGAGGGTGGAGACAGGTGCGGGTGCTTCACCTTTTCCACCTACATTTTTATGTTGTTAGTCCAGGGAGTAAAACTGGCGACCTTCTGATTACAGGCCCATCTTTTCTAGCCTCTGCGCCACCACTCTCTCGTTTTGGGTCCTTGATTATCTTTATTCCTCATTATACATGTTACTGGCCTTTTGACATAACTTAAATGATCCATAAAGTCTTATATATTAAGTCACTTTTGTTGGCTTATAGTGAGTTTCACTGAGCTGTGCTGCAAAAACCATATTTAAAGTGAGCACATTTTTTTTAAAAATCACTAGATATGGTGTGTGTGTGAGTGTATCCATACACACACAGTATATATATATATATATATATATACACACAAGTATATATATATACAAGTATATATATATATATATACAAGTATATATATACA
>JBBPBX010102973.1:0-11959 GCA_038048925.1 Garcialebias charrua | reverse complement strand
ATAAATATAACAACAGTTATAATAAATATAACAACAGTTATAATAAATATAACAACAGTTATAATAAATAACAACAGTTATAATAAATAACAACAGTTATAATAAATAACAACAGTTATAATAAATAACAACAGTTATAATAAATATAACAACAGTTATAATAAATATAACAACAGTTATAATAAATATAAAAAGTTATAATAAATATAACAACAGTTATAATAAATATAACAACAGTTATAATAAATATAACAACAGTTATAATAAATATAACAACAGTTATAATAAATATAACAACAGTTATAATAAATAACAACAGTTATAAAAAATATAACAACAGTTATAATAAATATAACAACAGTTATAATGAATATAATAGCATTTAGAGCACAGAATGTCATGATTTTAGCTCTCTGACTCCACTCAGCCACCTACAATCAGTTTTGGCCACACCCACTTCCCCGTTCTATATGGTGAACAGCTGATCAGCTGCAGCAGAAAGTTTATTCTGCAGTAAAAGCTGCACAAAGGCAGGAGGAAGCTTTTTCTGCAGCTCTGGGCTGCACAATGATGTAGCAAGTGCTCAATTATTTTTAAATAATGTACTTTAAATTTAAAAAATCCATGCTGATCGTGCAGCTTATTCATCAATCAGACAATTGTGTGTCATGTCCACACTTACTTTGAAAAACCTCAATAGTCTGCGATAAACGAACCGCGAAGTAGCGAGGGACTACTGTATTAGTGCTTTATTTATTCTTAGTTTAGTGTATTTCATAGTTCATATCTTATATCTTATTACTGTTTTTCTTTAAAATGTATACTTTTTTGGGATGTAACTGGGACCCTGTGTACACAATTTCGTTCCACCACATGTACCACATGCTATGCGAATGGAGTAAATGGATGGTAAATGGAGCTTATTTATATAGCGCTTTCCAGCCCCCTATGAGGGTCCCCAAAGCGCTTTACAATACCAACCATCCACCCATTCATACACACATTCATACACCGGTAGCGGCAGACTGCCATGCAAGGCGCCATCCAGTCCTACCGGGAGCAACTCGGGGTTAAGTGTCTTGCCCAGGGACACAACGACACATGGTGTGGGGAACCGGGATTCGAACCTCCAACCTTCCCATCGGGGACGACTGCCATTACCACTACGCCACGGCCGCCCTGAATGACAATGAAGAACCTTGACTTTGACCTTGAAAAACTGTGCTCTTTGAAATTTGCCTCAATATGTATACATAACACCACCGCCCCCCACCCCCATCTAGGCTGGGGGCTGAGATGTGATAGAGGAAGGGCAGTCAACTTGGGACCAGAAAGTGGCAGCTTGACTCCCAGCCATTCCCACATGTCGTTGTGTCTCTGAGCAAGACACCTAGTTGTTCCCTGGGCACTCACATGGCTACCCACTGCTCCACCTGGGTGTTCTCAGGCGTGATGGCTTAAATGCAAAGCACTAATTTTGCCATGTTTGACAACCTCAAACTTCCCTTCCATTAAAAATGAGTTCTTAGCTACTATTTTGTGAGTTTTAGTTTTTAGGTACAGCATTGTGTTGCTATTTTTGGCTTCTATCTTCTGCTTAGCTAATTTTTGCTTTCAGCCTTTTTTTCTATTTTGAGACTTTGTTTAGCTAATTTTAACTGTATCAGTTCTATTTCAGCTTTAGCAAACTTCAGCTGTTATTTATCATTTGGCAGTCACACACATTTTTGCAGACAACGCTATTCTTTTTCCTGATTTGTGATGTACATTTAATTGACTGATAACAATGTTGCCAGTTAAGTACACTAAGAGTTTAAAACTGTCCAGTTTAAATAGGAAACGTATTTTAGGTGACACATTAAAAGACTGAAATAAGAAAACAGTAAATGTTTGTAACTGATTCTCAGGTCAGAGTACGTATGACACGAAGGGCAAAACAGCTATAGACAGTGCTTACCGCTACGACCCACGCTTCAACAAGTGGCTTCAGATCGCTTCCCTCAGTGAGAAAAGGACCTTTTTTCACCTCAGTGCCCTGAAAGGGAAACTGTTTGCAGTGGGAGGAAGGAACACATCTGGAGAAATCGGTGAGCTGCTCTCATGTGTTCATGGATTCTTCATTCTTATCAAAATGTCATGAAAGACATGCAGCTCACATGAGATAAAAACAGCATCTGGTAATATTTGTGGGAACTAGAAACTAAGAAAATGTCCTGATGCTGCTCAAAAATCCAGGTAGACACACAGAACCAGGAGAAGTCAGGTCCTCTGGACGGATTCTTCTTGTTGAAACATTTCGTCTTTTTGCATAAATGATGAAAAGTTTCAACAAAGAAGGATCTGTCCAGAGGACCTGACTCAAACTGGTTAGATAGAAAGCATTTGTTTAAATGTATTTATTTATTGGCTTTATTTTTAAAAGGCTCATTAAGATTGATAAGCCTCCCTCTGTAACTTGTTCAGACACGGTGGAGTGCTACAACCTGAAGAGAAACGAGTGGACCTTTGTGACCAGCATGGTGGACCCTCACTATGGACATGCTGGAACTGTTCATGGGGATCTCATGTACATTTCAGGTGAGAAAATGCTGTTTAAAAGAATATTTCAGACCTTTTATAAAGGGGTTTGTGTAAAGCTTAAGCAAGTAATATTAGTAGGTAACTCTTTGAACAATCCTCAGTTTGATACATTTGAACTCTGACCGGACTGATGAGATTAGCAGCCAGCTGTTAACTTAGTTTATTAATCCAAATTCTGATTTTTGTAAGTGCTATCTGCTGAAGGTAAGATACTATTTGTTGACATGTACAACCTTTCCACATAACCTCACTTCAAAAGATCACTTTAACTCATTTTGTTGTACTTCATACTTTAGTATTTAAATTAAAAAAGACTATTTCATTCTTGTCATTTCAGAAGTACAGTTATACATCTTTAAAAGTGAAAATGGTGCAATAAATGTAGCAAACAAAGCAGCTGGTAATAAACTGTCCTTCAAAGAATACTGATGTTTTAAAAAAAAATCTTGCAGCTATGGGCTGTGAATAACTCTCAGCTACTACCACGTCAAAATTAAGCTTAATATCTGCGAAACTCTGCAATTTATAGCCCTTTTGTGTTAGCTAAATTGATTAGTTGTGGTGGCCATTTTGAATTTGACTGACTCCAAAAGTTAATCGTTTGCAGATGTGCATCCAGTGGTTGCGCTCTGAGAGTTTCATTAAAATCTATCCTGTGGTTCATGAGATATTTTACTAACAGACAAACATATTTTTCATAGCATTATATGAGACTGCAATGCTTTGAAAATAAACCTTTAAATAATTCAAAATAAATTTTGAATTTAAACATTAAAGGGGACCACACATGCAAAATTCACTTTTTAATGTTTTTTTTACTCAACTTTGGGTATGTACTTCATAAAAAACAGTCCTAAGGCCAAAAAAATGCACCCACTGGTTTATTTACTCTAAGTAGATTTATTTTACTGTGATAATTTAGGTTTCGTTTTGAAAACAATCGCGCTTGTGACGTCACAAGCGCTAGGACAACCCACCACAACCTGAGTCCAGCCCCTCACCTAGCAACCCCTGGTTAGGCTCAACCCACTTCTGTATTAAACACATGACTGTTGTTTTTCATGATTTCATCTCATCTTTTGTTTATATGTTCTTAATTTCATGTGTACAGCACTTTGTTGCAGCTGTGGTTTTTTAAATGGCTTTATAAATAAAGTATAATTGTTATTTTTATGTTTTAGTTCAATTTTTAGTGTATTTGCGATCGCTCCCAACGCGCAGCCGGCAAAAATTAAACGAGCGGACCCCCGGCGTAGGGACCGGCGGCAACGGGACCCTCTTCTGGCGGATGGAGCGGAGCTTCAACTGTACAGCCTCGCTGCAGCCTCGCAGCAGCGAGGACCTTCTCCTTACGGATTAATTTACGGGAGACACTTGGTGAACTTTGTGTTGTCTTGACTGGAACAGCGATAACTCCCAAAATCGCCGCGTGCAACGAGCGGAGCTGGCGAACACCGGAAGAGGAACAAGCTAACATTAGCATCGGATTCGGGTGGTCTCATGCTAAAAGGAGCAGCAAATTGCGGCGCGCTCAGACGGGTTTCGGTAAGTTATCTTAAGCTAGCACTAACAGTAAGTCAAATGAGTAATAAAAAAAGAGCTAATTTTAAAACAACAACACATTACAGATACTGGCTGTTACAGAGGGCGTAAACAGATCTTTGAAGGGCGTGGACTTCAGAACTTGTATCAGAAACCGGTCGTTCAAAACGAAAGTTAAAAATGGCAGAATTAAAAAGGGTATAATTGATTATCTAATCTTTTGTGTATTAAAATGAATTAATATTGTCAAGATAGCACACAGACATAACATAAAAATTTTAAAGACCTATATGTGGTCTCCTTTAAGGTTTTCAGAGAGACCAACACAGGCTTCATTCTTTGAGTTAAAACAAGATCAAGTATTTTAAATAACACCTTCTGCCCTGAATGAGTCATGTTGAGCATTTCAAGGAAAGGCCACTGCACTTGTGTTTTGTCTCATCTGCAGCTTGTTGTTGGGAGTTTAAACACACTATCACATCTGTTGCTTTGTGGCTGAGATGAACAGAACCACGTGCACAGTGTGAGTTCTGAGAAGCCCGGGCTTGTGCTAAAAATGAAACAAACCAAGATTTGCTGCAGGAGGTCGCAAGACGCACAGCTGAAGAGCACGTTAGTTGAACATCAAGCATCTGACCACGCTTCCTCCCAAAGATTATACACAGCTGTTAAACCACAAAATGGAGCTTGTCTCTTCTGACTTTGAATATTCATAAAGAGATAGTACTTTATTGATCCCGCAGGAAATTAAAGTTGAATTAAATCAAATTAAATTAAGTTGGTTACATCAAGAAAACTCAAGCAAAGGTTGCTTTTGACGTTAACAAATGAGCTTTTGTTTCCCTGCTGAAGAGACAATCAGACCATGTTCGTGTGAAACTGTCAAACGACATCAAACACGTGGTGCTCTTTTCTGTTGTTCATCTGAAAACCTTTTAGAAAGAAAAGCCTAGTATTCTTCAAAGGAGTGCAAATTGCCCACGGCCTGTCAGGCCAGAGTTTTTGACTGAAAAATGACTTTTAGCCATTTTGATCAGACTTTGAAAATACCCTAATGCACATTGCAAGATGTGTGTTTGATAGAGCTTGTTCGTAGATGTTGTGAATGACTCCCAGCTTCACAACAGATTTTACCTCTGTATCTGTAAATACACTACACGCGTTGCAGCTCCACCCCGCTCCGGTCCGACCTCCGCAGCAAATACGCACCCTTTATAATCAATGACAGAATTTACACTGGCTCCACACGGCGGCGGCGAGCAGCGGAGAGCGGACGGCAGTCCGTCAAAATTAGAAATTTTTCTATTTCTGCCGGACGCCGGAGCTGTGCCGGAGTCAACTTTTGAAGATTACGTCGCACCAACAGGAAAAGGAACGAGCACAACTTCCGTATTTACAAAATAAAATCACCACGGGCGGACTAATCCTAGCTCTATACGGATTTATTTGTACAAAAATGCTGTCAAACTATCATTTATGACTACGCCTACAAACGCAATACAAGAAATAAAAAGAAATACAAGAAATAAATAAAGTATTTTATTCTGAAATGTAATACATCACTTCCTGTTGCTCAAACCATGTCCTGTCGCTCATTTACGAGAGAATATCAAGGCAGCAGTCTCTACTGTTGTTCTCTTTCTTCCACCGAGTGAATTGTTTTGTTCTGACTTACTTATTTATCACTTGATTTATCGCGCGATCTCGCAATTCCCGCGCATGCGTCTCGGAGCGGCGCATCCACTCGGACCTGAGCGGAGCGCAGGTAATGGAAATTGGACTCGCACAGCTGCGACCTGCGGAGCGGGGCGGAGCGGAGCCGCGTGTAGTGTATTTTTTGGCGTAAACGTGACTGAGTTATAGTTTTTCTGTTGGCTGATGTTTATTAGCTGTGGTGGCCATTTTTCCTTTGATGACCCCAAAGGACAATCACTTGTAAATACAAAATAATAATAACTGAGACTTTCATTTAAATTTGTCTATTGGACATTTTGCTAACACAAAACCAGGTTTGATTTAAACAGTAATGCTAAGGTTTTAATGTAGAGATCACACAATGTTTTGCTTTTATAGCATGAAGAAGACATGAAGCTCAGACACACCACATTTTAGCTCAATATCTGGAAAAGTGAATGAATTTCAACTATTCTGATGTTTTTCTAGTCAGTTTAAAGTGGCTACTATCTTGAATTGGGAGTCCTAAAGCTAAAAGCTAAAGATTAGGACATGATGACTTTTATCTTGGGTAAACTCAGAGTTGTGTGTAAACATATCTAGACTATACACATTTAAAGCTGCTTCGGTTTACAAACTTATTAAAGATTTGTTTTTATTTAAAAAGTTTATCCTGCAATATCTCAACAAGATAACTTCTAGCCAAAACTCCCCTGACCTGGCTGACTTGCTCCAAACACCTTCCTGTTTGGCGGCAGACTCTGATAGGCTGCTCTCATCTTGGTCTCGGTTTGTTAGCGACCTTGGACAGGAAACCGCCTCTTTCTGAAAGCAGACACATGCAGGGCTGAGAACCAGAAAGCTCACAAGCCTGCAGTTGTGAAAGTGGATCTCAGTTATGTAGAACAAAGGCAGAACTTACTTTTGTCAGAGGCATTACAACTTATTATGCTACCTGCTGCTTATAACCAATAATTGTTGATAATAATAATAATAATAATAATGAATTCCATTTATAATGCACTTTTCATTAATAAAAATCTCAAAGTGCTACAAAGTGTAATAAAGCAAAGATCAAAATAAAACAAGTGATAAAATCAAATAAAATCAATAATAATATCGACTAAGATCAAAGATAAAATCATGTGGATGCAGATTAGGCTTGCTTAAAAAAATAAAAAACAAGTGATAAAATCAAGTAAAATCAATAATGATATCAGCTAAGATCAAAGATAAAATCATGTGGAGGCAGAATAGGCTTGCTTAAAAAGAAAGGTCTTTATGCTGCTTTTAAAGTCAACCAGTGACTGTGGAGCTCTCAGGTCGTCAGGGAGGGAGTTCCACAGGCGGGGGGCAGCCACACAGAATGCTCGGTCTCCCATGGTCCTCAACTTGGTCCGAGGAATATGAAGGAAATTACTGTTCTGTGATCGTAGAGACCGGGTGGATGAATATGGTGCAAGAATGTCCTTTAGATAGTCAGGTGAAGTGCCGTGCAAGCATTGATGGGTAATGAGAGCAGTTTTGTACTGAATTCTGTAGGTGACAGGAAGCCAATGGAGGTTATGGAGAATGGGTGTAATATGTTCAAATTTACGAACTCTCAACAGAATCCTTGCTGCACTGTTTTGAATGTATTGAAGTTTCTGAAGGTTTTTGCCAGGGATACCAATAAACAGGGAGTTGCAGTAGTCGAGCCTGGAGGAGACAAAGGCATGGACGAGTTTCTCAGCATCAGGAAAAGTCAGAGATGGGCGAAGTCTGGAGATGTTTCGAAGATGGAAGAAGCAGGTTTTAAACAGATGCTTAATGTGATTTTCAAATGTAAGATGAGAGTCCATTTTTATTCCAAGATTTGTAACAGAGGTGGAGAGGGGGATGTCTTGACCAGAGAAGGAGATTGTTGTTAAAGTTGATGTTTGTATCTGGTGAGGGGTGCCAATCAATATGGCCTCAGTCTTCGAGCAGTTTAATTGAAGAAAATTCTGATTCATCCATGCCTTTATTTCCTCCAGGCAGGCAGAGAGAACAGTGAGTGAAGACGGAGATAGGGATGATGATGATGTTCCAGTCCTGATGTAAAGCTGTGTGTCGTCGGCATAGCAGTGAAAAGAAATGTTGAACTGATTGATAATTTGACCTAAAGGCAGCATGTAGAGGGAAAACAGCAGGGGCCCCAGAACTGACCCCTGAGGGACACCACAGGAGACACCGACTGTCTGGGAAGTGGCATTGCCAAGGCTAACACATTCCAGCCTATCGGAGAGGAAAGATCTGAACCAGTCCAGGACAATGTCACAGAGACCGACCTCCACATGAAGACGGTGGAGGAGGATATTATGGTCCACAGTGTCGAAGGCTGCAGTGAGGTCAAGGAGGACAAGGATGGAGGGAGAACCAGTGTCAGCAGCCATGAGGACATCATTTGTTACTCTCAGCAGTGCTGTCTCAGTACTGTGAGCTGCTCTGAATCCAGACTGGAATTTCTCATACAGGGAGTGTTGTTGTAGGTGGTCCTGCAGCTGAGCAGCAACTGCTTTCTCCAGCACTTTGGACAGAAATGGGAGGTGGGAAATTGGGCGGTAATTAGAAAAAATGTCGGGATCCAAATTAGATTTTTTCAGAAGAGGCCTAATGATGGCAGTTTTTAGAGGCAATGGAACATGACCAGATTGTAGAGACTTGTTTATTATTTGTGTGATTAATGGGCTTATTGCAGAGTGATTGGATTTTATGAGAGACGAGGGGAAGGGATCCAGGGCGCAGGATGAAGGCTTCATTTTCTTGAGGATGGTCTCTACCTCACTCTGAGCGACTTCATCAAAGCTGCTCAGGGTCCCAGAAAGCAGACGGGTAGATGGTACACTAAGATCAGGGAGGTTGTGGAGCTGAGATCTGATAGTGTCAACTTTGTTTTTAAATGATGAGAGGAACAGGTTGCATTTTTGAACAGAGTCCTCATGAGTTTGTTTAATGGGATTAAGCAGATGAGTTATTGTGGAGAAGAGCTGTTTAGAGTTTCCAGGGCAGGTGTTGATGATGTTGGAATAATATTTGGAGCGTGCTTCTTTAAGCGAATAGGCGTACGCTTTCTGATGTTCTTTGTACGCTTGCTTGTGCACAGAGAGACCAGATGATTTTACACGTCTCTCAATAGCACGGCCAGTTGCCTTCATCCTGCGCAGCTCATCAGTGTACCAGGGGGCTGAACGGGAGAAAGACACCAGTCTTGACTTCAGGGGAGCATGTAGGTCCAGAAGCTCCTGGAGAGATTGGTTGTAATAATCCACAGAGTCATCTGCAGATGAGTGATTGACAGCGGTCAGGGTGTGAAGATCAGCAGACAAAACCTCAGGGGAAATGTTTTTATAGTCACGGAACTGGATAGGTCGTTTTGGGTTAGAAGCAGGCGAAGTTGAAGGCACTTCCAGGGAGATGACCCTGTGGTCTGAGACACCCAGGTCATATACAGACAAGTTATTAAGTACAGTGTCTGTAATCACCAAATCCAGAGTATGCCCCCTGTTGTGCGTAGGGGCGTCCACATGTTGGGTGAGGTTGAGAGATTCCAAAAGAGACTTCAAATCTGTAGCCAGAGAGGAAGAGGAATTGTCCATGTGGATATTTAGATCGCCAAGAAAAATAGTTTTTACAGGGGAGGTGCAGAAAAAAGTGAGGAGGTCATGTATTTCTGAGTTAAATGAAACATGTGGTTTGGGAGGTCTATAAATCAATATAACGTTCATCAGGAGTGGGGCTTTGAAGTTGAAGGCCAAACATTCAAAAGAAGAAAAATTATGAGAAGACAGATGTGACAATTTTAAATTACTGCGGTAAATTACAGCCAGACCACCACCGCGGCCAGTGCTGCGGGCTCTCTGCAGATAACTGTATCCAGATGGACAAGCTTCATTCAGAGAACTGAACACGTCTGGTTGATGCCAGGTTTCTGTGAGGCACATGAAGTCCAAGTTTTTCTCCAGGATGTGATCATGAATTAGACATGATTTATTGGATAGTGATTGTACATTGAAAAGTTCTATTTTAATGCTAGTTGGTGTAGGAGCTTTTTGAACCGGTTTAAGCAGACTGAAATCCACTCCACGTTTTCCTTGCCACCTCGTGCGCTGCGGACTACAAGGGACTACAGACGCAGCGTTCTGATGACGTAGTTGAGGTGCGACACGTCTCCCGGACGGAATCAATTCAGAGCGAGAATAAACAGATTTCTTTCGAGAGCCTCTATGGATGTAACGAGGTCTACGCAGAAGTCCCAGTTGTTTGATGATGGAAACAGAAGATGGAATGGAGCAGTTGTTAAGTCCAAGCAGCTGCGAAGCGGAGTAGGTCAACATCACGCCAGCCAAACCGGGGGAAGCTAGCACAGAGCTAGCCGCTAACAGCAGACCCACGGCTCCGAGAGAAATAACCAAGAAGCAGTGAGATGTAACTTGAATGAGCATGACTCGAAGAGGAGCACAGGAGAAAGTCCAGAACGGTCCAGACCACACAGGAGGTTGACAGAAGCAGCAGGTAAGCAAAACAAAAAACTGCAGCCACGTAGTTCTCCAAGCAAAGTTTGTGCAAGGTTTGTGCTGGAGTTTGACAGGAGGCAGACAGCCCAATATTCCGGTTAGGAAGTACTAACCAAGCTGTCCGTAAAGTCCTTGATAAAAAATTAAAAAACCACTGAACAAAAGTCCAGATAAACGTCCAAAAATTAAAAATAGCAACAGTAAAACAACTTTTCAGCGTGGAGAAGCGGCGAACATCACGCCAGCGTCCTCTCCATTAACGCTCCATTATCTGTTGATGCATGTACAACAGACATAAAAGTATAAAATTCAAAGTTCTAAACTAGATTAAAAATGTACAGCACATTATTTTATGAATGACTTCAGAAGCATTTCAACATGACAAACCAAAGTTGTTGGTATTCTATTTTCTCTTTATCACTGGACCAAATAATGTTTTTCCCACCTCCATCCCTCCATGGATATTTTTGTCTGGGGGTCATAGTCATAGTCATAGTGTCAAGTGTCCTCCATCACCATTTGATGACCTCACTACCTGCAGAACTTTCAGATAGGTACACACGTTCAGCACCAAGAAAAGCAAATGTTCAATCACTTCTGGTAATTCTCAAATAATTCCCAGTCTAATAAAACACTTAGATTTTTTCATTGTTACGTTTAGTTAACATTATTTGTTTAGTGCTTAAAACAAAAACAAATCATTTTTAGGATGCTATCAAAATAAAAATAAAAACAATTTTTTAGCTGCCCTAAGATCATGTTATTACCAGAACTTATGACTTTTGTCACCTCTTAATAGTACGTATAGACAATGAAACTACTTGGTTATGTCACATTTTCTGCCCCTTCTGCCTAAAGGGCGAGGCATAGCTCTGCGCTAGCACGAGCGCGAGGCCACGTGGCGCCACGCTGTGCGAGCTGCGCTTGCACAAGCCTTTGAACGCTTGCGCGAACGTGCCAAGCTCAAATTTTACGACGCGCGCGCGGTGTCTCCAATAAACTGCCCTGGTGGCGGACTGTTTTGTGTGACACACAAATGAATTAAATTCCTCTTCTTCATCGCTGATCTGGACTTTTCTTTTGTTTTTTTGCCAAAAGTCAAGTGATCGCTTGAAGCGGTCACCATTCACTTCCTCCTCCGATGAGGAGGAATGAATGAACTTGTTCTCAGACCCGACCTGTCAATCAAATCAGTAGGCTGTCAGCAAATGACCAATCAGCGACCTCAATTTGTCCCGTAGCTAAACGCTCCGCCCTGCTTCTGCTCAAATGACATCAAGTATTTGGAGCGAAAACGTTGGAGCTTCACGCTGCTTCACGCTGTGCTCTGCTGTGAACCCCCCACGCACAGCACAGGCGCGTGACGTGGCGCTTGGTCCAGCGCGGAGCTTTGCCTCGCCCTTAAGTTCCTACCTTCATGCTTTGTTTATCTCTCAGCACCACGTCCACTCTGCCTCATCTCATGCCTGTCTCATGGATTCCTCACCTTTTCTGGTTTGCATATATCTGTTCTGCCTTTGGTCTTGACTCCTGCTTTTCCTACCATGACCTCCTTTCAAGCATTACGTTTTAGATTTGGCCCCAGACTTCTGATCACCTGTGCATGATCCTCGCCTGTTTCTCTGGAC
>JBBPBX010102972.1:0-11959 GCA_038048925.1 Garcialebias charrua | reverse complement strand
TATTGGAAGAGAAACCAAGTTAGCGGAAGTATGGAGAATCATTAAGAAAATGAATGGGGTTAAGAAAACTTCTTCCTTACCTGTGCTAAAATTGAATGGGAAAATAGCGGACAGTAATAGAGAAAAGGCGGAATTGTTAGCAGAATCCTTCATTGCAGTACACAGTTCAAACAATTTATCTGTGGATATGAAAAGGAATAAAGAAAAGTTATTATCTGAAAACCCAGAAATTACTATTAAGAAAATAGTCTCAGATCAAGATTTAGATATGCCTTTCACCATATATGAGTTGGAAAAAGCTATTATTAACACTAGGCAAACAACACCTGGTAAGGATGGGGTATGCTATACCATGCTTAAACATTTAGGAAAATCATCTCTTATTGTTTTATTAAAACTGTTTAATTTGATTTGGATGACTGGAAATATTCCCGCGCAATGGAAACAGTCAATCATAATTCCCATACTAAAACCGGGGAAAAAGGCAGCTGATCCGACTAATTATAGACCTATTGCACTCACATCACAATTAGGTAAAATAATGGAAAGGTTAGTTACAGAAAGACTAACATATTTTATTGAAAGTAAAAATAAATGCTGTCCTTTTCAAAGTGGTTTTCGTAAAGGGAGAAGTACAATGGATGCAATACTGTGTTTGGAATCTGACATAAGAAAAGCTCAGACGAATAAAGAATTAGTGATAGCTGTGTTCTTTGATATGGAGAAGGCGTACGATATGTTATGGAAAGAGGGATTACTGATTAAATTAAGGAACCTCGGTATAGGAGGTAAGATGTATAATTGGGTTTTGGATTTTTTGTTTGGTAGAGAAATAGAAGTTAGGGTGGGGACAAATTTCTCTACCAAGTACACTGTTGAGAATGGTACCCCACAAGGCAGTGTGTGTAGTCCGATTCTTTTTAATATCATGATAAATGATATATTCGATGAGATGGATGGGAGAATAGGTAAATCCTTATATGCAGATGATGGGGCTTTGTGGGTGCGGGGACGTAATCTGGTATATTTACAGAAAAAGATGCAGGATGCTATCTCGAAAGTGGAAGTTTGGGCAAACAAATGGGGATGTAGGATGTCAACAACAAAAACGCAAGTCATTTGTTTTTATAGAAGACATAAGGACGTTACGTTACACCTTTATAAACAAAAGCTTGAACAAGTTAAAACGGTGAGGCTCTTAGGAGTCATCTTTGATGAAAGTTTAACGTGGAAACATCAAATAGAATTAGTTCAAAATAAATGTAAAAAAGTGAACAATTTGCTAAGATGTCTGTCTGGACAGGAATGGGGAGCATCAAGAAAAGCGCTGTTAGGAATATATCGGGCCCTCATGAGATCTTCTTTAGATTATGGGTGCATTGCATATATGGCAGCTGCTGACAGTCATCTGAAGAAACTGGATAGTGAACAAACGAAAGGACTGAGAACTTGTTGTGGAGCTTTCAGAACAACATCTTTAGCAGCTTTACAAGTGGAAAATGGTGAGCTTCCATTGAGATTACGTAGATTAAAGCTAATGTATTTGTATTGGGTGAACCTACAAGGACATAAACAAGATCATCCAACTAAGATGGTGCTGCAGGACTGTTGGGAACATAATAAATCAAATTATAATAGTTTTGGATGGATTGGGGACATTAAAGCTGAAAATCTTGGTTTAACTAAATTCCAATATAGTGCAACAGTCCCACAATCTGAAATTCCACCATGGCTATTTATATGTCCAGAAGTTGATCTCCAATTGGGGGAAATTCTTAAAAAGGGAAATACTCCAGAGTGGATGGTAGTGAATAAGCATCTTGAAAGATATAAAGATAGCATGATTATATATACGGATGGATCTAAAGACCCAAATAGTGGTAAAACCGGAGCAGCAATGAATATCCCACACCTTAGAGTCTTGCTTAAGAGGAGAACAGCTGATCATTTAGCTGTTTTTACAGTTGAATTATCAGCCATTATACTAGCACTGGAATGGTTGCTGGATTATGATATGGGGGGTGATGGTCAATTTATAATAGCGTCAGACAGCCAAGCGGCATTATTAAGTATAAAGTCTGGAAAAGCTTCCAGATTGGATTTGCTGTTTAGAATACACCAATTATTAGTTCAGCTACATAATAAAAAATACTATGTCCGATTTGTCTGGATTCCTGCTCATGCAGGTGTAGAAGGTAATGAGGAAGTAGATATTCTTGCAAAACAGGCTTTGAAATCAGAAATTGTTCATTTAAATATTCCACTGAGTAAAAATGAGGGAAAATCAATTATACAAAAAGAAATTCTTAAGACCTGGCAGGAGCAATGGGATGACAATGAAAACGGAAGACATCTGTATACAATTCAAAAGAATGTGGGGGAAAGTAAATGTTTGAGCGGAAGGCGAAAGGAGGAAGTAGTTATGTCAAGACTTAGAATAGGACATTCTGGGCTTAATAGTTCTCTTTTAAAAATAGGAAAGCATGAAAATGGGGCCTGCGACCACTGCCCTCAGATGGAAACTGTGGAGCACGTTTTGTTACATTGTGATAAATATTTAGAAGAACGTCAGCTTTTGGAATCATCACTAAACAAAAAGAATATTGGACTATCTATGATCAGTCTATTAGAAAATAAATCGAGCTATGTAAAAAACCACTTGTTTAAGTATTTAAATAACACAGGCTTAATAAATCGCATTTAATGTAATAGTATCTAAGTATCTGTATGCCGGTGCATGCTTCAACATGCAAACATGTAGTTGAGAAATAGGGTGTGAATTTGCACGCCATACACATCGTTGTGATGTGTCAAATTCCCTCTGACATTACTGATAACCACACTCCAGTCTGGTAGGTGGCGGTAAATGCACCTTAAGTTGGTTGCCAGCCGCCAATAAAAACCAAAAGAAGAAGAAGAAGAAGCTTCTCAGACTGAGGAAGTCTTTCGGATGAAAGACGAAACTACAATTTTTTTGCTTTGTTTTTTGAATGTCCAGAGGACCAGACTTAACTTTTTAAGATCATGTCCTGGTCCTCCTTCACACAGCTACAGAGGAGGTAACTTTTTACAGGATCTCCGCAGGTTACCGCTCCCCCTTTTTTCTTCACTTCCTCTCCCTGGTGTTGTTACATCTTCACCTCCCTCCGTAATTATTTCCTTCCTCACTCCTTCCTCCCCCTCTTTTTATTATTTCCTCCTCCCTCACTGTCCCTCCTCCTTTGTTACTTCTTATTTAATCTCACTTCATTTTTACCACCCCCTCTGCCACAGCTCCCCTCCTCACCCTCCACCTCTCCCTCTCTCTTCTCCGTCTGTCTCTGTTAAATGGGTGCACTGACCCCATTACAGGGTGTTGGTGTTGCTGAGTGGAGAAGAAAGGGGAAGCGAGGGAAGGAGGAGCAGGAGGAGGAGAAGATGGGAGGATGGATTGCGTTTTGTGCGTTTGAATGGGATGATTAATGAGCAGTGCCTCCAGAGGGTGTTATCCCTGCTCCGGACCAGTAGGGACGCCACTGGGTCACCTCGCTGGTTACACACAAACTGACACACACACACAGACAAGAGGAGATCCTCAACACACACACTACTCCTCACACACCCATCACTGTTGACAGTATCATTAACAACGCTGGGGAGGTGGGATCAGGAGGCCAGGACAGCAAACACAAGCCAGCGGCCGGGAGTGTTCCCAGTTCATGAGGCACTGGTTCTGTGACTCTGCTGCTGCTGGGAGACTCCTCCTCAGGACACACAACAGTCCCCGGCCGGTTGTTTGCACATGTTATAGATTTAATTTGACAACTTGAATCAAATATTAATGTCTTGATATTAAACATCCTCACCATTAGATCTTCTCTTTTTTGGTCGGATCTGGGGAGTTGGTGAGTGGCTCGTCCTGTTCGGGTGGCCCTGGGAACTCTGGGCTCGGGGTCCTTCTTGGGGTCTTGGGCTCTGGTTGCCCCTTTGCCTGCCTCGGGCCTTGGGGGGGCGGATCTCTGATGCTTCACGGTTGCTATTGAATGTTCTATTGGAGGAAACTTTTTCACTTATGCATGCTCACAACCACACGCAAATGGATACAGGGATGTATATGTGGATATATGCAGATATATGCAGCCCCCTTCTATTCCTTCTATTCACCCTGCTAACACACGACTGCACACCATCATACAGCTCCAACCACTTCATCAAGTTTGCGGACGACACAACAGTGGTGGGTCTCATCAGCAACAACGATGAGACGGACTACAGGAACGAGGTGAGCCGCCTGGCCTTGTGGTGCGGACACAACAATCTCACTCTCAACGTGGAGAAGACAAAGGAGATTGTTGTGGACTTCAGGAAGAGGGATGCCCAACATGCCCCTCTGACCATCAACAGCACCGCAGTGGAGAGAGTGGACAGCACCAAGTTCCTGGGAGTGCACGTCTCAGAGGACCTGTCCTGGAGCAGGAACACTGCAGCACTGGCCAAGAAGGCTCACCAGCGTCTCTACTTTCTCCGCAAGCTGAAAAGGGCTGGAGCTTCAACCCCCATCATGTGCACCTTCTACAGGGGAGCCATAGAAAGTGTCCTGACCAGCTGCATCACGGTGTGGTTTGGTGCATGTACTGCATCCTGCCGCAAGAGCCTCCAGCGCATCGTGAGAGCAGCTGAGAAGATTGTCGGCACCTCCTTGCCCTCACTGCAGGACTTATGGTACAGTCACACCAAGCAGCGTTTTGAACCTCCAAAAAGCTCCTCACGCACGCAAGTGGACGCACTTGTGAATGCAGCGTGTTCAAACCTGAACGCCAGAAGCCAGAAGCTGCTGGGTGTGTGGGAGGAGCTTACCGGTATACAGAGTCCTGCGCACAGAGTCCTGCTCACTCCGCCAGGCGAGGAGCTGTTTATTTCCGTCTCTGTCGAGCAGACTTGACTGGTCGTGAAGGAATTGTCGCGAACACACAGCTACAATGAGTTTCTCTTCCATAGTCCACGACCTCGCGGGTCTTTTCTTTTTTTTTTCCGACAAACAATACGTCACATAGTGCGCGCGCACCCTCGTTTCCGCGTCACATAGGGACTCTCCCCCTGCCCCCTCTCTTCTCCCCCGACTCTCCCTGATTGGTTGACACACCAACCAATCAGGTAGAGTTGAGCGGCGTTTGAAAGTTTGAACCGCGAAATCTTCAGCATGTTGAATGCTCGGTTTGGAGGCGGAAGCCGGTTCACGTGCACGGAAAAACGCTTCCCAGCACGCTCAACACGCACGCGACCTGACGCCAGACGCCAGGAGGTGCCTGGAAGCGCTTCCACCATTGACTTTACATGTAAACTGGACGCTTTGGAGGTCAAAACGCTGCTTGGTGTGACTACACCATTACACAGCAACCGCCTCACTCGGAAAGCCCTCTGCATGGCAGGTGATCCCACACACCCACTACACAGCTGCTTCAGACTGTTGCCTTCAGGGAGGAGACTGAGGAGTCTCCAGGCTCGAACCAGCAGACTGAGAGACAGCTCTGTTCATCAGGCAGTCAGGATGCTAAACACTCTGCCTGCTCTGCCTCCCTCCCATTTGAACTGCCTTAACACAAAAAACTTTCTCACACATTACCACACAACACAAAGATTTTAACACTGGACTCTGTGTCATCAAACGGGTTATTCACTAAACTCTCGGTCATGTGCTCATTCAGTTTGCACTACTTCTCATATTTGCACTAATGTTTGTATTACATTACTGCCTATAGTCATACTACTGTTTACATTCACTGTTTACATTTATTACTACTGTTTACATTTATTACTACTGTTTACATTTACACTACTTTTATATCTACACTACTGCTGATACATATACAGTATTCTCTGACTAGCCTTATTTAAGGATGCCCAATGTGCCTTACTGCATATGCCACTTTGCCTCTATACCAACATCAACTACTACCTCATACATATACTGTGTACATTAACTCATATGCTGCTTTGCCACTCTTTGCAAATGTCAATGCTAGAACCTTCAGTTTATTTTATAGATATACTTTTTATACTTTTTTATACTACTATGCAAAAACTCAGGACAGTATTACACTTTTATTATTTCATTTTATGCTTATGTTCATTAAATGTTTAGTGTTTTAGTGTTGGTGTAAATTTTCATACTTTTATACTACTATGCAAAAACTCAGGACAGTGTTACACTTTTACTATTTTATGCTTATGTTTATTAAATGTTTCAGTGTTTTAGTGTTTAAATGGTTACTGTTGCACAGAGGGACTGAGAGAAATGCAATTTCAATCCTGTGTATGTCCTGTACATATTGCAGTTCTGACAATAAAGTTGACTTTGACTTTTGACTTTGATATGTAGATGGGTATATGAATGAATATGAATGTATATGTATGTATACTGTACTGTATATATATTTTTGGTATGGTATGTATATTTATGGAAATCTACTGCAAGGTCATAAATGTTATCAGTCTTTATGCATGTGTTGCTGTGTTCTGTCATGTACTTTGCAGGATTGCAGACGGAGGTTGGGTGTGTTTGCCTTGTGCTTTTTTGTGGATAATTGTTGTGTTTTGTTGTCTTATCTTTCCTTTCCTTTCTCTCTATCATTAAAAAAAATTCTTATCGGTGTGAGAGGATGGCTGTGTAACTGAACACCGAGCGGTGCCAATTGTATGCCCCCCGCCTGTGGAACTCCCTCCCTGACGACCTGAGAGCTCCACAGTCACTGGTTGACTTTAAAAGCAGCATAAAGACCTTTCTTTTTAAGCAAGCCTATTCTGCCTCCACATGATTTTATCTTTGATCTTAGCTGATATCATTATTGATTTTACTTGATTTTATCACTTGTTTTATTTTATTTATTTTTTAAGCAAGCCTAATCTGCATCCACATGATTTTATCTTTGATCTTAGTCGATATTATTATTGATTTTATTTGATTTTATCACTTGTTTTATTTTGATCTTTGCTTTATTACACTTTGTAGCACTTTGAGATTTTTATTAATGAAAAGTGCATTATAAATGGAATTCATTATTATTATTATTACTGTATTATGTAAGGGATATAATACTTGTCAGTTTGCTGACCAGTACAATATTCCTAAAGAAGTTGGAGCAGATTTGATCTGACCCAAATTAATTCGCGAGTTCTCCCTTTTTCCGGATTAAATTGCTTTAACTGTGACTAGACAAATGTAATTTCACGAGAGACGTCAACTTACGTTGATCCACCAAGAGATAGACCTTTTATTGAGACAATCATAAAAGTACATTACACATTTGTATCGAGATTAGCTCTGATTTAATAACTACTGTAGACAAGAATTCAAATTAAACAAACAGACAGTTAGAGTCTAACTCCTGTTGGCACATTTACTTAAAAGATTAATGATGATCTGTTACTTGCATGAGTTTGACCCTTCTGCTGGTTTATTCTTCAGTACAGTAGGCTTTGAATCTAAGGTACAAGTCAGGGAAACTTTTAACTTCCTTCTCTGCTTTGTCTATCAAGTTAGCCATAATATTCTCTGTACCAACAAGCGCCATCTGGCCGCTTATGTAAACAGTTTTTCTGTTGTCCTTCATAGACCTTCCACTATGGGAATGAAAAATCCCTCCTTTATTTTGTTAAACCAGCCAGTAGCCATTCAGGAGGTGGGCAGACTCCGCCCTCCATATAAAGTCTTACTTCCCGTTTTGACTTTAGTGCAAAGAGGGACCACTAACTCAACAACTGGTTTTCTCCTCTGGAAAAAGCTGGAAACGTGGTGGTCATTGTGTCAATTAGACCTACGTTTCTCAGCAGAGTTACAGTAAAGCCTTGCTGTGACTCACTCACTCATTTCTGAAAGAATTTGTTTTCTGGGAGTTTTATTTTGAAACTCAGTCAGGAGTTCACCTTGTTTCCTGCCGAGAGAGGCGAGTTTCCTCGTATCGTGGAATCAGCACACACACGCTGAAGTTTCAACTGGACGGCTGTTGGACAAAACAATCCATTGAGTGTGTCCAGATACTTCTCAACTCTTATCTACAGAGACGAATCGTCAACAGGTAAAGAGTCGGGGATGTGGGCTGAGCGTGCAGAAGCCCAGCTGTAACTCGTGTGGGGAAAAGTGTCACCCTGTCATTACAAAATAATTAACTTCCGTTAAACTTAGCTTTCATTTCATCCTATTTCTTCCTCCTTACTCTTATTTTTCATAAGCCATTTTAAATGACAAAAGTATACTGTTGATCAATTCTGAATTAACACACATTAAAAGAAAGTTCTTTCTGATTGATTGGTGTCCATTAATTCAAATTAATTGTAACAAAATAGTGTCCACTTGTCTTCTTCAGAGCTCAAGAAAAGTGTAACACTCAGAGTTTCAGAGAGATGTGAAGAGGCCCGCATCCAGTAACGGACATGAGAGTGCTGTCCCACTACAGCTGTAAGGTGAGAAGGGAGGCCATCTATAAACGGAAAAAAAAAAGATATTTTTTTTATAATCAAAAGCTTTATAGCAGGGGTCTGCAAGCTGCGGTTCTGGAGTCACATGCGGCTCTTTGGGTTCCTCTGCAGCGGCTCTTTCAAGCTTTGACCAAAACTGACATAAAACTGAATTTTATTGGTTGTTACATAAAGGTGTTGTGTTGTTGCTAATATGTAGGTGTAGAATCAGAGTACTGTAGACGGAGCTCACTTCATAACACCATGCTTTATTTCACTTCTTCCAACTTCTTCTTCTCTCCTCCACACATCCTGTTCTCTCCCTACTCGGAGGTTCCCCCTGCTGTCAGTCTTATGCAATTGCAGGACACAACATTTCCCTTTTCCTGAAACAATTACTTACATGTAAATTTGTACAGTAACCTGACAGCAGAAAATCAAAGTAATCAAATTATTATTTCTGTAAGCCAACAGTAATATGAAAGTTTACCCTGTTAACCCTTTGCATTACAGTATGAACAGTAGTAAATTTACTTGTCTTACAGAACAGTATGAACAGGAATAGTTTACACTTTTTTTCACTCTAACTTACAAAACCTGACAACCAGCTTGGTGCATTTCTATCTCTTTGACTTCTTCTTAACACAGCAAGCGGTTCATCAGTATTTCCTGGCAGTGCATAT
Organism: Garcialebias charrua; assembly: GCA_038048925.1. NCBI lineage: Eukaryota > Metazoa > Chordata > Actinopteri > Cyprinodontiformes > Rivulidae > Garcialebias > Garcialebias charrua. Next base: position 2,843 of record JBBPBX010102972.1, on the reverse strand, counting down.
GCATCGAGTACAGTATCATCATTTTGTTCTGCAGCACGTAAGATTTGTTTTGGGAAGAGTGCAAGTTTTGAAGCATTCCACTTGCGCCCATCACTCAGTAAGAAAGTATTTGGTCCAACTTTCTTCATTACAGTACGTGGTTCTGTGAATCTGGAAGATCCTTTGGAAACGTGATCCGGTCTGCGAACACGAACAGTGTCCCCCACGTTGAATGTTGGTACTTTAGCTCTCATTTTCTTGTCAGTATATTCCTTCATTTTGTTTTGCTTTTGTTTCACCCTCTGTTGTATTTGAGCTTGGCTTTTGCTCTTCAGTTCTACTGGGAGTATGTTTAACTTGGTACGCATCTTTCTGTTCCTCAGTAGTTCAAATGGAGTAGCTCCGGTAGTTGCATGCGGAGTAGCTCGGTAGTTGTGAAGGAATTCAGTGACAGCTTCCTTCCATGAGCTGTGACTTCTTTCAGCTGTTTGTATGCAGTCTTTAAGCACTCTGTTAAATCTTTCCACAGCACCATTTGCTCTGGGATAATATACACTTGACTTTAAGTGCTGTATCTCTCTCTCTCTCAGAAAAGTAGTAAACGCATGCGAAGTAAACTGAGTACCATTATCTGAAACAAGATACATCGGATTACCCTCCCTACTGAACACAGTGTTTAAAACCCGTATTATTACATCTGTAGTAACAGTAGGAGCGAATGCAACCTCAGGCCATTTGCTGTAGTAGTCTGTTAGCACAATAGCATAACGGCAGTCCCATTTAGCATTTTCAAACGGACCTGTAATGTCTATTGCAACTTTTTCCCATGGTTTGCTAGGAAATTCAACAGGAGTAAGTGGAGCAGTGTTAGTTATTGCAACCTTATCACTGAACTGGCAATTAACACAGGAAGCAATGACAGAATGTACAAATTGGTCCAGACCTGGCCACCAAAAAAGTTCACGCAGTCTCTGCTTTGTACGGACAACGCCTTGATGTCCTTCGTGTGCCAAATCAACAACTCTGGCACGCAGTGAAGCAGGAACAACTAAACGATCTGCAAGTCGTAGTACTAGTGAACCATGGACTGACAACTCATTTCGAATTTGAAAGTAAGGAGCAAGGTTCTCTGGAAGACCTTTTTTAACTTTTGGCCAACCTTTTTCAATTTGGTTGCGCAATAGTGACAGTTCTGGACAGGTTTCACTTGCATTAGTAAACTCTGCCAGAGAAATAGCACACAGTGCCTCTTTAAACACAGCAGCAATCATGTCAGGTTCCTCTGTTGCTTCATCTCCAGCCGGTAATGGTAATCGAGACAAACAGTCAGCCATGACATTTTGATGTCCTGGACGGTAAGTAATGTCATACGTGAAGCAGAGAAGTCGCGCAGACCATCGGGCAATTCTCAATCCAGCACGACCAGCACCTTTAGAAGTGAGTAAGGTGGTAAGTGCTTGGTGGTCTGTACGAAGAGCAAAACGACGACCCCACAGGTATGTTCTCCACCTTTCCACTGCCCAAACGCAGGCAAGAGCTTCACGTTCAACCGTGGAATACTTGCGCTCAGCAGGAGAAAGAGTTCTTGATGCAAAAGCGACAACTCTCTCACTTTGATCTGGATGTAGCTGCGTTAACACAGCGCCTAAACCATAATCTGAGGCATCAGTAGTAACGTAAATTGGCAATTCAGGGTGGTACAGAGCTAAGGCAGGACAATTTACAATCAAGTCCTTCAGTGAAGTGAAGCTAGACTGAGCTTCCGTAGTCCACTTGAAAGTGGAATCTGTACACTCTCTGAGCACCTCACGTAGTGGCTCAGCAACCGTTGCAAAGCCTGGAATGAACTTATTGTACCATGATGCAAGACCTAAGAAAGACCTTAAAGAAGACAGGTCATGTGGAGCTGGAGCATGAATCACAGCAGCAAGTCTATCCTGATCTGGTTGAAGACCTTCCCTCGAAATGGTGTGACCCAGATAATTTAGGGAAGACTGACTGAATTTACATTTTTGCATGTTTAATGTAAGTCCAGCATCAGTTAGAGCTTGAAGTACTCTCCGTAAATGTTTATCATGGTCTTCTTGTGTGACACCAAAGCAGATGATGTCATCCAGGTATGCTTGTACACCTGGTAAGCCTGTAAGAATGATCGACATCATTTTCTGAAACGCTGACGGGGCAGAGGCTAAACCAAAAGGGACTCTGCAGAAACGAAAAAGTCCATCATGAGTGATGAATGCAGTAATATCACGACTTTCAGGATGCAGAGGCATTTGGTGGTATGCAGAAGCTAAGTCAATCGTAGAAAAAACAGTAGCCCCTCGAAGATTTGAAAACAATTCATCTATGTGCGGTAATGGATGACAATCAGCAACAATTGCTTTGTTAGGCTCTCGCAGATCCACACATATGCGAGGCTTTCCTCCATCTCTTCTCTGTGTCACAACTATGGGAGAAACCCACGGAGAAGCATCAACACGTTCAATGATACCCTTCTCCTGGAGATCCTTGATCTCTTCCGACACAGCTTGTCGTACTGAAAATGGAAGTCTCCTGAGTTTTTGTTGCACTGGAACAGCATTTGGCAACATCTGTACTTTATGTATGAAGTTTTTAGCATAACCAACTTCCCGAACTGACATTCCTGGAGAATGATCAGAAGCAGTATTTGTTAAAGCTGGCTGAACCATAGAGGTAGGAGAAGTAGCATTAGCAGTAACAATTTGTCGTCCCTCAAGCTTCATTTGTAATGCTTGGAATAAATCTAAACCCAGCAGGGCAGCACCTGACTGAACAACAATAAGAGTACCTTCAGTAGAAATACCATCATGAGAAATAGTAGCTTTTAAGCACCCTTTCAC
>JBBPBX010102970.1:0-11959 GCA_038048925.1 Garcialebias charrua | reverse complement strand
TTTTTGAACAAGTGGGTCTTCAATTTGGTTTTGAACAGAGTCGGATCGGAGGTGGCACGCAGCTCAAGGGGGAGGCTGTTCCAGGCTTTTGGGCCGGCGACAGAAAATGACCGGTCTCCCCATTGCTTGTACCTCGAGCGAGGCACTTCCAGCAGGTGTTGACTGGCAGATCGTAAGTCCCTGCCAGGCTGATGGACTTTCAGAAGTTCTGAGATGTAGAGGGGAGCAAGTCCATTCAGAGCTTTGAAAACAAACAGCAGCAACTTGAACTGTATCCTGAACTGAACTGGGAGCCAGTGTAGAGAGGACAGGACAGGAGTGATGTGTTCATATTTTCGTGTGTTGGTCAAAAAGCGCGCGGCAGAGTTCTGTACAAGCTGTAAACGGGAGATGGAGGATTGATTAATGCCAAGATACAAAGCATTACAATAATCAAGTCTGGAGGTCACAAAGGCATGGATGGCCTTCTCCAGATCACCACGACTAAGAAATGACTTGACTTTGGAGAGCAGACGGAGCTGAAAGAAGCTGGTCTTGACAACAGAACTGATCTGTTTATCAAACTTTAAATTGGAGTCAAGCTGCACTCCAAGATTTCTGACCACCGAGTTGAAGTGGGGGAGGGGAAAACCAACACTGGGACTGGGAAGGATGTTGCTGGTGTCATCAGGTGCACCAAACAAAATGCATTCAGTTTTATCTGTGTTTAGGTGGAGGAAGTTTTGAGAGAGCCAGTGCTTAATGTCATTTAAGCAGTTGACAAGAGTGTTTGAACTGAGTGAGGGGTTGGGAGTGACTGGCAGATAGATTTGTAAATCGTCTGCATACATGTGAAAAGACAGGTTATGACGTGCAATGATTGATCCTAATGGCAGCATGTAAAGAGAGAAGAGGACTGGCCCTAGAATAGATCCCTGTGGTACGCCAGAGGTCAGAGGGGTTGATGAAGAGGAGGACAGATCGCCTATCATGACAGAAAAAGTTCTCCCAGACAGGTAAGATTTGAACCACTCAAGCACAGCTCCCTGGAGGCCAACCTGCTGAGACAAGCGGTTGATTAGTACCTGATGGTCGACGGTGTCAAAAGCTGCTGAGAGGTCTAACATCACCAGCAGAGCAGGGTTTTTTGCATCCAGGGACAGAAGAATGTCATTCTGTACTTTGAGCAGTGCAGATTCAGTACTGTGACGAGCTCGAAAACCTGACTGAAATTTTTCAAACAGGTTGTTGAGTTCTAGAAAAGATTGAAGTTGAATAAAAACAATCTTTTCTAGGACCTTTGATAGAAATGACAGATGGGAAACTGGCCTGAAATTAGAGAGAGCTGTAGGATCTAGGCCTGGTTTTTTTAGAAGAGGCCTGACCACAGCATGTTTGAAAGCAGATGGCACAAAACCTGAAGTTAGACAGCTGTTGATAAATGACAAAACACAAGGACCAATTACATCAAAGCATTGTTTGAACATTTTAGAGGGAATGATGTCCAGAGAACAGTTTGTTGGTTTCATCTGCTGAACCACCTTGGTGAGTTGAGGCAGTGAGACGAGATCAAACTGGTCAAAAACAGCAGTGGTTATTGTAGAGGTACATGACAGGATGGTGTTGGATGAACTGACAATGTTCTGTCTGATAGAGTCTATTTTGTTGACAAAATAGCTCTGAAAGTCATCGCAGGTAGACTGTGTGGCAGTTTTCAGAACATTGACAGATGGATTGATGACAGACTGGAGTGTGCTGAAAAGCGTCCTCGGCCGGTTGGAGCTGGTGGAGATTAAGTTGGAGAGGTACTGTGACTTGGCCTGTTTCACAGCATTATGATACTCACAGAGGCAGTCTCTCAGTATTCCCTGAGATACATGAAGTCGGTCGCGCTTCCATTTTCGCTCTGCTTGTCTGCAACGTTGTCGAAGAGCTCGCGTCGTTTCGTTGAGCCATGGTGATGGTCTGTTTTTTGAAGATGCCTGTTTGAGAGGAGCGATGGAGTCCATGATCGTCGTGCAGGTGTGATAGAAGGAGCTGATGAAGTCCTCAGGATGTAGAGATGGGTCCAGACTGACAGCAGAGCAGAATTCAGTGCTCTTAAAGGCATCAGTAAACTCATTTGGAGTTAATGGGTTGATGGAGCGGCAGAAACGTGCTGGGAGAATAGCCTTTGGTGCAGGAGTGGTGAAAAATTCAAATAATATGGGAAAATGGTCTGAGATACAGGTGTCCAGGATCTCCACAGCAGGTATTTGAAGGCCGTGGGAGATAATTAAATCCAGTGTATGACCCAGGGTGTGTGTGGCCCCCGAGATCGACTGTGACAGGTTAAAAGAGTCCAGGAGGTTCTGAAACTCACATCCAAGCTGATTACTTGGGCAACAGGTGTGCACGTTGAAGTCTCCACAGAAAAGCCAAGAGTCAAACTTTGGTAGCAAGTCCGCCAGTAGTTCTGAAAACTCACTGACAAAGTTTTTATTGTATTGTGGGGGCCTATAAAAAACGCCACACAAAATAGGTTTAGCAGATTCCAGCACAAAAATCATACTTTCAAAACTGGAATAGTTTTTCTGAGGCAACAAACGGTACTTGAATGCATCACTGAACACAGCAGCCAGGCCCCCTCCCTTTCCAGCCCCACGCGGAGCGCTCAGGTGGGAGTAGCCATTTGGGAGGAGTTCAGAGAAGGAGCTGTTATCTCCTGTTTTCTGCCAGGTTTCAGTAATCAAAAACAGATCCAGACGATGAGTTGAGATCAAATCACTTAATATAAAAGTTTTATTAGTAATTGATCTGGCGTTAAACAATGCTGCACGTACTGGAACGCTGCCAGTTACGTCACTCTCAGCTCGAGCGAGCGGGCGGAGGTGTTGTTTAACGCTGCCTCGCTTCACTGTTTTCCTCACCGGGGGGCAAGATGGATACTGGTCGCTGGCGACATGATTGATAGCAACAAGGCTTCTGTGGCGACGAGCGAAGGAACGGCGGACATCAAAGACGCTGAATTCAGGAGGTAAGTCAGCAGTCGGCGTGTTGTGAGACGACAGATACTTTTTAAATCTCACCAGGACGCCTGCCCTCGTTCCGCGTCTCCTGCGCCGCTTGTTGCGTGGCAGCGTGGTCGCGTTGCGTTGTAGGTAGGCTGGGATCGAAGCCAGGAACGGTGGTGGTGGAGGAGGCTTGAAATGTCCATATTTGCCAGTAGCCGGTGTGTTGATCAGCGAGTCTCGGAGACTTAGAAGAGTTGATCGATCATAGACCAGGAGCGAGGATGCATCGTCGATGAAAAGAAGGCAGAACACGAACAACAGTAAAAAGTTCAGGAGACGAGTTAGACAGCAGCCCGTGACAATAGGCGCCATCTGTTAATGTGCAAGATGATTTTTTTAAACAACTGCTGAAATCAGAGCCATCCCTGTTTTTATTAGATTTAATTTAGAAACAGCTCATTCAAAATATTAAAGGCAAAAACAAGAACTGATTCAAAAAAACGAGTCCTAAAACAACTGAGTGCACTCCAGTGCTGTGCAAAGCAGCTGAGCCTTACGTTTTGTGTACTCTGTGTCTTCACATTTACATTTATGGGGTTGAAGTAAACGTCCAGAACGCAGCAGCCCGATCTTTAACCAGTACAGGCAAAAGAGAGCACATTACACCAGTCTTGGCCTCCCTGCACTGGTTCACCTTTGAATCCAGTTCAAAATTCTCCTGTAGGTCAACAAATCGCTGAACAGTCTCGCCCCCCCCCTCCCCATCTCTCTGATTTGCTACACCCGTATGTCCTACCACGTTCTCTGAGGTCAGCGGACCGGCAGTTACTTCTCACAGTTCCAGTATCTCGTCTTAAGTGCAGAGGTGACAGGACCTTCTCTGTAGCAGGACCAAGACTCTGGAATGAGTTACCTCTGCTTGTCAGACAGGCCCCTCCCTCTCGGATTTCAAATCCCGTTTAAAGACCATTACTATTCTGTTGCTTTCAACACCAGATGATCTGTGTTTGGTCGTTATATTTATTATCTGTGATGTTTTTATGTCTATTTTTTGTACTTCAGTGTGTGTGTTGCCTGTTGTTTGTTTGTACAGCACTTTGGTTGGCCTTGTCGCTGTTTTAAGTGCTCTATAAATAAAATGGTATGATATGGTATGGTCCAGGAGAAAGTACTAAAACAGTTACGTGAAAGAAGAAAAAACCCACCGTGGTTTTGTCTGCGAGGAGTTTCTCTATGACTTCTATCAGCTGGTCCTTTTGTTCAGGATCCAAACTGAAATAAGAAAAATAAAGAACTTCTTACATAGAAGTAAAATGTGAAGAAAAATTAACTGCCTATGCCGAAATCTTGCAATGATGAAAATTATTTTATTCAAAGGTTGCACAGATGTTAGCAGAGCTGAACCTGTATAGTTTAGGAATTGCATGAGCCGCTGTCTTCCTGACGTATGGAGACATGTCTGAAGCAGCTTCTTTGATGGCCAGCATCATTATCGGGACAATGATCGTAACTCGAATGCTGGAGAGTACACGCAGGGCACTGGCTCTGATGAGCTGGTTCGGATCCTGCAAAACAACGTGGTAGGAACTTTACACATAAAGTTAAACGTGATGGAAAGAGTACCATGATGCATGCTCATGTGATGGAAAGAGACTGATGTGAATATTGAATAACAGCAAATATTATATACTGTATTAAGTATAATGTTCAGTGTTTCTCCTACTGTTAGCCTTCCATAGAATGCATTCAGTTAACACAAAGTATCACAAAATGCATGATCTTTGCATTTTGGAGGTATTTAGTTTTCTGTTTAAAAATACAAACTGATCTAAGTTGACCTGATTTTTGACAGGAAGTTTTAGAAACATATTCTTTTTGGACATGAAATACTGGTGCAAAACTTCACAGCAACATCACCATGAGAAAAAGCAAGTACACGCTTTCAATTCCTGGGTTGCTTATAGGAAAATAATAGGAATGATTTGCTTTTTACCAAGTTCTAAAATTATTTAAAATTAATCTCAGGTGTGTAAAAAACATGTCATTATTTATTAATCAATAATAAAGCAGTGTGAAAAAGTAGGTTCACTCAATGATTTTAACAAATGTATTATCACCTTTGGCAACAATAGTTCAAAGTTGTCATTTGCACGGCTATAATAGTCTCCCAAAACTGCCAATCTCTCCTGGAGTGGCTACCCCTTCAAATTCACCCCAAGGTCAGACCGTGCAATGCTCTGAGAAATTGCAAAAACCCCAAAAGCTCCATTTCAGACTCTGTAGGCCTCATTTAGCTAACTAAATGTTGACGTTGATTGCACAATTAGACAAAACATTGAACAAGTGAGACTTGTTTGGAAATGTTGAGCCTTTTCTCTCTAAAAAGAAAATGGCAGCACGACTTAGGGTTTGTATGAACAATAAGACTTCTCGAATAATGTCTTTTGGACAGATAAGACCAAAGTAGAGACATCTAGGGACAAGTGCTGCGAATTAGCTGTTGCTATTGCATCCCCCATGTGATGTGAATCCTTCTGTATTTTGTGTATTATTTGTACTTTTTTTTTAATGTAAAGTATCTGTATAGTTTTTAGCATTTTTAGAGAGACACTTTCTAGAGAGACACGAACAGCCGGAAACAAATTCCTTGTGTGTGTCAACATACTTGGCCAATAAACCTGATTCTGATTCTGATTCTGATGATGCAAACATGGGACTGCTGTTTTACTCAGTTTGTCTATGGCGATGTGTGTCTGTCCCTATCAAATAAATCAAATCAAATCAAATTTATGCATAATGCTGAGCACCATGTTTGGTAAGAATCAAGCACAACATAGCAGCACAAATATCATATACCATCAGTCAAACACATGTTGATGGTCTGGATCCAGACCTCAACTTGATTGAAATACTGCAGAGGGGCCTTAAAAGAGCTGTGCAGAGACAAATGTCTGCAAACCCTTCATGATCAGAAGCAGTTAAGCAGTAGAGTGGGTCAGAATTCCTCCACAATGATGTGAGAGAATGTGAGGAACAGAAGCAGCACAGAGCGATGGATCCTAGCTAAATGAGGGAGCAATTTCATCCACAGCATTGGTGGAGCCAGCGGGTGGCCAATGGTGGCCTTGGGCACCATAAATCTTCGGCCACCCCAATAATTTCAGGAAACTATACTTTTAAGCAGTTTAAAAACTAGAAAGCGTAGTTTCCTGGCTTCCCTTCACTGGCTCCCAGTTCACGTCAGAATTCATTTAAAAATCCTTCTGTATGTTTTTAAATCTCTGAACGCTCCACAACAGGGGCTTCTGAATCATGGGGTGGACAACACTTGGTTCATCATTGCTGTTAATCATTCTTTAGTTTGTAGCAGGTCGCTCTTGTAAATGAGTCCACGAGGATCAATGAGATTTACCTGACTAAATAAAGGCTGAATGAATGGTGTCTAGGGTTTGATGTATCAGGGCATATTAGAAAATATATATATATATTTTTTTTCCCCAGGTTTTAAAGTTATTCAAATTTAACTTCATGTGTAAAAAAAAAATAAAAATCACACAAATCAAAGAACAAAGAGTTTCTTTTTCCATGATTGTATATAAAATTAGTAGTGGGATCAACAACAGTTATTCATGTATCCAATATGTGTGAACTACATCAGTCAGTCCGTCTTTGTATCAATCGATACAGAAATATTCCTGCTGGAGATGACAGCTGCAGACAGAGCTAAAATTAATTGCAAATAGCAACTGTTGTAGTAGGTTTGAAGGTAAAGCACTTGTGTTGTCATGGTTGCACCTAAACACTAGTACGTACCTTTAATCCACGCTGAAAGGTAGAAATAGAGAGCAGAGCAAGATCTTGTTGTTCCTCAGCGTAACGCACCAAGTAAACATAAACAAGCTTTTTCACCTGGAATAAGAAAAGGTTATTAAAAATTGCTAAATGAAATAAAAAACTGATTTAAGCAAAGTTAAGAAACTAAGATAAGAATAAAACAGGACAATTGCATATTTTTCAATTGAGATAAAATAAAGAAAAAAACATGTCTGTAAAACAAATAAGATGGCATGAAGTATAATATATGATGAAATAAAGAAAACAAAAATAAATAAATAAACTTTTTAAAACTAGATAGGTCATACACACATGAAGCTGCATCACCAACCTCAATGTTTTTACACGCCACATTTTTCACCACGGCTGGGAAAAGATCTGATGCGTTTTTGCCACGAGCGATCATCTGCAGAGGAAAAACACCCCAAAGTTGCTCAGTCTCTCTTTATGCGTTTTATTCCCTTATTTATTTATTTATTTATTTATTGTCTTTCACTTCTGCAGGGATGATGAAAGAAAAAAAATGGGTGTGGAGCTTCGGAGTAGGAAATCTGACACAGGTTATGAATATTTAACAACACTCCACGCTGTAGTTTTATCAGATGAGACTGCTTGTGTCCTAAACTCAAAAAGTGTGCAGTCTGATGAGGATGAGAGCCTAAACTAATTATAATGGGCACATATTGCATTTTGCGTGTAACTACCGGTATATAGTTTCTGTTTTTTTTCTACCCTCGTCTTTTCCTCACAAGGTGCAGCCGGACCTGCTGATCAGCAAAACCCCAAAGTAAACATAATTCACACTCACAGCCACAATCCTCTTCATTGCCTCCAGCTTCAGGGAGTCTTTGTTGCTGTCCAACATCTCCTTCAAGTCGTCATGTCTGCGGGGAGAAGACAGAATTAATCCGCTGCACACAGTTTATTTTATTTATAAAGCAGAGCAGAAAAAAACACAGAAATATACAGACGGCTTCAAACGGTGAAGACATGTTTTAAACTTTGCATTCAGCGCTCAGAATATATTAGAGTCTGACCCAGAAATGATTCTTTTTGATGTGAGAAATCTGGCTTGCAAATATGCAAAGCTGTGAAGCTGCTGTGCGTTACGCAGCGATGATTAGAGAGCAGAATAACGTCTGAAAACACATCTGATGTTTGTAGAGACAAGGAAACTGTAAATTGCTTAAGTTCCATTCTCACTACTTTACCTACTGTATTATTGTGTTGAAAAATGGCGGTGGGCAACGACTCAGCAGCTAGTTTTTGTGCATTTTATTGTCTCTGATACAACCAGCAGTTCTGGTTAGTGATGGAGAAGCCTTCAGCATTGTGGAGGACTGCAGAGACCCTAATGTGTAGGAGAAGCTACAGACCACTGGTGGCCATGCACAAATTGAGGTGTATCAAGACTACATCTGAGCAATGGGACCGTTAGCTAAGCCCTGTTTGAAGCTACCTCACACACAACAACTGCGCCCTTACTGTTTCGTAACGGTGTTCGTATTTTAGATAAAGCTGCAAACACACACACACACACAGCAGAAATGTCTGGGGTTTTGTTTTTGAACTGGCTTGTTTACACAGGAGGGATGTCCCGAGCCGATCTCAAGTATCACATCAAGAGACCGGAGCAACACATTTTCACATATCGGTACTGGAGAAGCTGACAACACTACGCTCCCAATCTCTGCCTTTGACCTACTGTGTATGGCTGACATGAACCACGACATAAAATGATGCAAAGTGCCGACGTGTGGGCACTTTGGAAGCATTTCAAAATACAAAATGACTGCAGTTTGTTAGCTGCTTGCAATATTTACAATTTATGTACCGTATTTATTGCGACAGAAGTGATAGAGTTACATACAGTCAATTTATTTAGATATCTGTAATACAAACACTCAGCTGAGTGAATCGAGATTACCCAGCCACTAGAAAATTATTTGAAATAATGACTCAGGAGTCCAAGATGAAGTATGACAAAAAGTATTTAAAATGTTTGCAAGGAGAAATAAAATTTCCCTCACATCCAAATGACTGTCACCCTTCAACAGTGTTGTCATTACAACCCGCGCAAAAAAAAACTCTGGATATCGAGCACTGCAGATACAAATATTTACTGTATATATTCCAAGATGGAGGACTTTCTACTCTTCTGTGGCTCCATTTCAACCAGCTGTCAGACACAATATAGTTTTAGCTGACAGGCAGAATAGTATGTTTTTGTTTAATTAGTGAAATGTCAAGATACGTAACAGACAAAATACGGTGACTTGGTGGTGCTTTTCGTGCTAGCACCTGTAGACTTACTAAGTTTAAGTTAGTAGAAAAACACGGTGACAATTGGGAAGAGGAGAACTTGCATATTGTTTATATTATTCTTCTATCACCAGTTAACTCTTAAACTTAAAGGTGACATGATTTTTTTACTATGCATAAAATTGCTCTATATATATATTTTATCATTTAAATATGTTCGTTTTTGCAAATAAAATGATAAATCACTTTAATTTAGCTTTAAAAGCAATTTTGAACTTCAAGCCTGTTTAATCATGGGAAATCCGATTACACGTGAACGCACCATCAGTGATGTAGTGTGAGGCAGAGGGCTCTGGTCTCTTTAATAGCGGACAATTTAAAACCGGATGAATTTAGCAATCTATGTGAAGATTTGAGCTATTTGTCTTCATTTTGGGAAGCAGAAAATAGTTTGGGTGATGGAACAAGAAACAACAGGATCTAATTTAGGTCTGATGCTGTATCAGACTTACCTTCATGTCGAGCTGCTCACACGCGCGCACTGTGACAAGCCCAGAGCTCTGCCTCACACTACGTCACAGATGGTGCGTTCGCGTGTAATCGGATTTCCCATGATTAAACACGGCTTGAAGTTCAAAATCACTTTTAAAGCAAAATTAAAGTGATTTGTCATTTTGTTTGCAAAAACGAACATATTTAAATGATAAAATATATATATTTTGAGCAATTTTATGCATAGTAAAAAAATCATGTCACCCCACCTTTAATATGGTTAAGCAACTCACTTTGAGGGAACCTATAAATGTTATATGGACAGTAGAGCCTTTCTATCTTATCAAGAGACTAAAAGCTCTACAATCTGTGCCTTCATTTATCCATTCATACAGCTCTCTGTTTCTATATACAGTACAAAGACTAATCAGCACTAACAGCGCTTTAGAGCACATTCATACACCGACACATCGGAGGCAACGAGGGGTTCAATGTCTTGCCCAGGGACACTTCGGCATGCGACTGCTCATGGATTTGAACCCCCAACTCTTGCATTGGAGGAATACTACTCTAACCACTCATCCACAGCCACCCCAGAGAGAAGAAACAAGTTTCCAGAGGAGAGCAGAACAAACTTCTGACTGAACAGATTGTTCTGAATGGGAAACATGTTGTTGAAGCTGTTGAACACACGCTACGTCCTACGCTCTCAACACAACAAACTGACAGAGTCTTTTCCAACATGCAAGAGATCAACTGATGTTGTGATCTATGATGGACTGGTCTCAAACTAAACTAAGACTTTGATATTTTAGTCTGGTGAATTAATTTGCTCAGTTAAGCCATCCACAGGACGGTGAAGGTCCACCGAGGGACTGAGAGAAATGCAATTTCAATCCTGTGTATGTCCTGTACATATTGCAGTTCTGACAATAAAGTTGACCTTGACTTTGACTTGAAATGTTCAAAAGTTTTTATAAAGGTGTTACAACTTTGTCTTTTCCCCCCCATTTAATACAAACCTTTACAGTAAAACAGTCACAGTCTAAAATTTTGTTGGCAACACTGATGTTGTGTTTTGTAACTTCACAGCTTTTTATTCTTATTACTGTACTAATAAGTTATGCTGTTTCTGGATCCATGTGTAAAGTGATCCAATTCCGATTAAAACATTACAAAAAAACTGTATTAGTCTAAAATGTTCATTTATCACAAATAAACTAAATTATCAGCTAACTTCAATTGAGTGTCATATAAGTAAAGGAAGCAGCAGATATGACAGGTAGTCTACATTTTGGTAGTGGGTATACTGTGATTAGAAACCAAAGTACACTACGGTAGTTACGTAATCATAATTTGATTTTGATTTTTAAGCATATTGAACATTGCAAAAATTATCTGATGCTTAAATGTGAATGAATGTATAACAAACATTGTACAACAGTTGGCTTTGTTTTTAAAACATGTTATATATTTTATAAAACAGCATCAAAGATAAACATGTTCAAGCAGTTGAACCAACTCAATGTTTTGAGTAAAAAATACCTGCGATAGGTAAGATATTAATTGTTCATAACCCTTCTCCAGAAACGCACTTTAAAGCTTCAAACTACCATTTTAAATGAGATATGTACAATCAGTATGGAGATATCCTACCAAGTCTTCAAATCAGCACTCAACATTTGTAGTTTTGGCAACCAGCTGGCACTTTTCCCAGTGATATGTCACGTATCATTTGGGCACTTTTAAGTGCGTATACTGAAATCCCCAAGCTTTTCTAGTGGGTATACTCAATATACCCGTACCCGTGTATCACATAGACTACACCACTGGTTAAGGTATGTTCTCTGATGAATTCTCCTTTAAATTGTTCGGGACATCTGGAAGACATGTTGGGGGAAGAGAAGGCAAATGCTACCATGAGTTCTTTGTCATTAAAACACTGAAGTAGACTCAATCCATCTGTGTGTGACGGGAAGTTGCTTCTCATCCAAAGCAGTGGACTTACCGGTATTCACAAATCAAAACAGGAGCCCTGCCATGAATACAGAGTGGTATTAAACCATCGCCCAGGGGAAACTTCTTCTAACAATCCTGGACCAACTTGGTAATCTGTGTGTTCTCCAGCACAGTGGAGAACACCGTCACATTACAATCGTGACAACAAAGTGGCTCAAAGATCAGATCACTGGCATTTTGGCCCCATGGTCAGGAAACAGCCCAGATCTCAACCTTGTCTAAAATAGGGCTGAACAATTTTGGAAAATAATCTAATTGCAATTTTTTTTTCTATAAATTGCAATTTAAAACGTGATTATTTTTTAATATCTTCAAGTATTTTTCAACAAACAGAAGCTTTTCAACAAACAGAAGCAATAAATCAATCTGTTTTATAATAA